>OVBX01005875.1:0-12507 GCA_900406325.1 Erucastrum elatum
ATTTAAGGTAAAGATTTCCCAGAATATTTATTCAAATAGATCAAAAAGAATTCTAGATGACTATTATAGCCTACAAATATGACGATTAGTCGATTATCTTTCACTTCCAAAACTGATATTTTTTTTCTAGCATGGATTAAATCACATTTCTTATTTTCCTGAAAAAAATATTCACCTAATATTTTCTATATAATGTTTTCAGTTTTGTTTTAGGAGTGGACAAAAAATCAAAAATCAAACATGATCCGTTGAAAATGAATATAAACCGAATCCGGTATATAATCGAATGTGATTTGATTATGGGGTTAAATTTTCAGAGAGACATAACAGAGAGACAAACAAAAGAGGTTAAGTTGAGAAAGAGCAACAAAACAGAAAAAAAATTACATAGGGGGGGAGCAAACTTCTTTCTAAAGGCCACATTGGCTCCTTCGACGCTGCCTTAGTCTTGCACCAATACTATCTGGATTAGGTTCCTCAGCCGCTTTCCTCTTGCTTCGAGTAATCACACCGCTGCTGCCAATGCTCTCTGAAGTAGGTTCGAGAGATGTTCTTCTCCTCCTCCTCTCACTTCTCCTTTCTCCAGCATTCACCGAGTTACCTATGGTCTTTGGCTCCAAACTTGATACTTGTTCTGTCTTTTCATGAGCTTTTGGAGTCTGATCATCCGCTGAAGGCAAGCAGAAGCTCAGTGACCTTTTAGCCGAGTTCTGATTCTCGTCTGTTGTGTTTTCACCTTCCTCTTTCTTCGAGGAATCACCATTCTGACTTTCCGTAATCTGAAGCTTTGGTACTTCATTAGGGAGATCATCATCATCATCACCGTCATGAAGTTGTTTTGCTTCTTGGAAGGAAAGCGATCTCTTTGCAGAAGCTTGATTCGGGGTGACATCATCAGTTTGTGCACGTTTGGTTTGAATCAGATAATGTGCTACAGACTTGTAGCCGAGTTTAGCTATCTGGAAACAATGCCAAGAAACAAACCTTCAGCTCTTGGATTCTATTCAAGAGCGACAAAAAAACAGAAGATAAAGCAAATGAATGTTCGAAAAAACAACGCACCCTTCTATAAATTGGACCAGTTGGAACCCATCCTTTGTGATTGCGGCACAAACTGCAGTTGCAAATCCCGCGACAAACAGGGCAAACCCATTCTGGATTGTCAAGAGCTTCAAGCACATGTTCCCCATATCTATTCATCAACAAAACAAAAACACATTCAATACCAACAAGAGAAAACTCCGTCTCATGTGTTCGAGAGAAAAAAATAGAGTATTCACCTCATGAACAAACAATCACCACAGAATTGTCCTTGGACCATGTCGCATACACTGCACTGTGTCCGATGACCGAGCGTTTTCTGCCTGTAAAACACATTTACACCACTAAAGCATTTAAGTAAATCCCGTTAAGCATATTTCCCCATACGGGTTTTGGTTTATTTGTGTTCATCCTGGATACATCATATTGCTGAGCAAAAGAGTGACTCAAACACACGCACATACAAGTATCAACATGGTTCACAGAGTTGTGTTAGTTGTCGTTTCTAAAAGCATTTAAGAGTAGAGAGAAGAGTAAAAAAACCTGCACTGGTGACAAGTTTTGCCCTTGAAGGGATCATAAATCCTCTTCCCATCCTTGGCATAGCCATCAACAAAACAAGTCCAGCTTCGTTCTGTGTTCCCAAGCAGCTTCTCATGCTCCTCTGTGTAAACCTCCACCCTTGGTCCTTCACAAATCAACAACCTCTCTCCCTTAGATTTTTTACCCTTCACATTGTCAACCTCGTTGTAGGTAACAGGAGTTGTGTTCTCCAACCTGACAAAATGACAAGCCCAAGAAATCAAAAACCCTAATTTCAACAGAGCAATCAAAATCCCTAATTTCAACAGAGCAATCAAAAACCCTAATTCCAACAGACCATTTATAAACCCAAATTTCGACTGAGGAATCATAAACCCTAATTTCGATTGAGGAATCATAAACCCTAATTTCGACTGGGAAAATCGAAAACCCTAACTTTCAATCAAAGAGGAAAACGACGAAGAGATTATACCGGGAAGATCTCCGGGAAGGAGCGGCGGGAGGAGTCGATTTCGGAGCCGGGTTAGAACTACAGTATGCTCTTCTACCGGGTCGGGTCTCGGATTGGAGTTTTCGAGCGAGGTTCATGATGCCGAGGTTCTGCATTCTCTGGAGATTCTCTTTGATCCTCTCTTCTCGGCATTGCTCGTAGAGAGAGGCCTTTGTGTTTCCTTGGATCTTTGGGTTATTATTAGGGTCTGATTTCGGCATTGAAGCCTCCGTTGCTGATCTCATTGCGAGCATGGTTGATGATGATGATTCTTCCACTGATCTCTCTTGTCTCTCGACTCTCACTGCTCTTTACAATTTTTTTTTTCTTTTTGTTTTTAAAGATGAGACTGCAACGGTCGGATCTTTTTTTATTTGAAATGTGCATGAATTTGGGGAAATGTGTTTAACTGTACTAGTGCTTTGATTTGATGGGACTTTAATTTTTTATTTTAAAAAATTTAGCTAATTTTGTAATGCAATACAGCTGGATAATAGTAGAAAATAAATAAAATATTAATTTATAATACTCATTCCGTTTCTTTTTATATGATGTTTTAGGATAAACACACAAATTTAAAAAAAAATATTTACTTCTGTTAAAACCATTTGATTACAATCAAAAATAATTAATCATTACTATTCTAGACAAATAAGACAAAAATTTACACATTGCTTTTTAGTATTTTGATCAATATTTTAATAGTTTAATCTTAAAAGTATCAAAACATCAAATAAATTAAAATAAAATATATATGCTAAAACATCATATAAAAAGAAACAGAGGGAGGTATATAATTATTCAAATCTAAAATAAAATTACCATACCTACTTTCTGCAAATCACGGATAAAGGATTAAGGAACGATATCAAATCTTTAGATAATGTCCACCAAATGAATAATAAAGTTTCGTCGACAAAAAAAAAAGAATAATAAAGTTTCAAGTTTTGAGTAAGGTTGCAACGTGACAAAAAAATGAGTCTCACCTCCTTGACCGGATTTTCACCTAATCTCTTTCTTTGAATAACATTTTTCTGATTTCTGGCAAGATTTCACATGTATATGATAGAAAAACATGTTACATGATTGTATTTAAAAAGTTATTCACTATTTCATACAAAGTTTCTTTATCTCGATTTTGTTACAGTTTACTTGTGCTAACTTTTAAAGTATAAAATGTAGGTTGTAAGAAATAATGATAAAATAATAAATAAGTTTAGCAGTAGTTACTTTCTTATTGGAAATTGATACTATAATTTATTGTCCATCAGACTTAACTACCTTGTTGGATTAGTTTAATAATTACTTTAAATCCGGAGAACTCAAGCGTTCAACGAATCAAAGGCCGGGTCGTTATTTTCTCACAAGCAAAAGGAAAAACTAGTCCACCTTGATGAACTACCACTAGAAAAATCTTGAAGCACAGTCCCACAAGTTTCCTATCCATCCCAAACCCTTCTTTATTATATAAATTTGAAAAGAAACACTTAAGTTTATTTAAATCTAGAGATATGGCTTCAAGTTCAAGAAGAGATATGGAAGTGTCTCTCTTCTTCGTTTTTTCCTTTCTCTTAACTCTCACTGCTTTTGTGGAAGCTGCTGGTCGTGGAGTCAACAACAATAATAACAAAAATGGAGGATTAGGAGCTTCTTTTATATTTGGAGATTCTCTAGTCGATGCAGGAAACAATAACTATCTACCGACCTTGTCTAGGGCCAATATGAAGCCTAATGGTATCGATTTCAAAGCTTCGGGAGGAAACCCTACCGGTCGGTTTACTAATGGCCGGACCATTGGTGACATCGTTGGTACGTACATCTATATCCTCTAACGCATGCAGTATACAGCAAATGATAAGTGGTTTACATCATTAGTGTAGATTTGATGTTCATTCAACGTTTGTGTTAGTCTACAAAAGTTAACTTCTATATTAACGGTTTTGATTTATGATACACATTTATGTTGATGTTTATACACATGTGTATGAACGGTTTGGTTATGATATTTCAGGGGAAGAACTCGGATCAGCAAACTATGCAGTCCCATTCTTAGCACCAAACGCTACCGGAAAAGCTTTACTAGCCGGTGTGAATTACGCCTCTGGAGGAGGAGGAATCATGAATGCAACCGGAAGAATCTTTGTAAGTTTAATCAAATATGTTTTGATAATGTTCTACATTTCATTTTTATGTTCTAATATGTGTTTTTTTGGGTGTAATTAAATGTAACTATTTGGTAGGTGAACAGGTTAGGTATGGATGTACAAGTAGATTTCTTCAACACCACACGCAAACAATTCGACGATCTACTTGGTAAAGAGAAAGCAAAAGAGTATATAAGCAAGAAATCAATATTCTCCATCACTATCGGAGCCAATGACTTCCTCAACAACTATCTATTCCCTCTTCTCTCCGTTGGAACACGGCTCACTCAAACTCCTGATAACTTTATCGACGACATGATCGACCATCTTCGCGACCAACTAACCGTAAGTAACAATAATCAATTATCGATTAATCAGTTATAAAATTACATATAGTTAATGGTTTCTTATGGTTATGGTTGCAAATTGCAATGCAGAGGTTGTACCAGATGGATGCGAGAAAGTTTGTGATCGGGAACGTTGGACCTATCGGATGCATACCGTACCAGAAAACGATTAATCAACTAAACGAAAATGAGTGTGTGGACCTGGCTAATAAGCTAGCAAATCAATACAATGTTCGACTTCAGAGTTTATTAGAGGACCTAAACAAGAAGCTGCCCGGAGCAATGTTCGTGCATGCCAATGTCTACGATCTCGTAATGGAACTCATTACTAACTACGAAAAATACGGTAACAATTTGATTTTCTTCTAAAATTCACATAGACTTCTGCATTGGTATTCGTATAGGAACATATCGATTCAGGGTGTGTCAGGCAGAATGCAGACCTATTTAGGATTCAAAAGTGTGTCTGGTTTGGTTTCTATCGTTTCCAAGCCGATTCATGTTTCAATTTTCAGATTCGGTATTAATATATCCAAAAACCCAAAAATAAATCTAAATATTAAGAAAACTAAAAATACCAAAAACATACTATTAGTAGTATCCGTAAGTAATTAATAATCCCTTTGTTTCAATTTACATGATGTTTTAGGTGTAATTTGTTGTTTTACAATAGATGATGTTTTCATATATCTAGTAAACTTTATCTTTATCAAAAACAGTGTAACCAATTATAATTTTAATATTTACTTTTATAATTAAATAAACTTATATTTTAATGTTATTTGAGGAAACAAATAGATTTCTTAATATGTGTGCATTGATGTAAAACATTAGATGAAACAGAGGGAGTACATTTTTTTTTTATTATATCGGTAAAAATCCGAACCGATCGACATACAAGAGTCTGGATGATTCAAAAACGTAAAATAATCATAACCAAACCTAAACTAAACTTTTCTTGTGGATTCCGGTTTGAGTTTACGGGTCTAGCTAAAATGTCCATGTCTAAATTCACACACTACTATATACATATACTCGTTTTAGGCCTTGAGTTAATAGGTATGGTGTAGGGTTCAAAACGGCGACAAAGGCTTGTTGCGGTAATGGAGGACAATTCGCGGGTATAATACCATGTGGACCGACATCGAGTATGTGCGAGGAAAGGGATAAGTATGTGTTTTGGGATCCTTATCATCCGAGTGAAGCAGCAAACGTTATCATCGCGAGGCAATTTTTGTATGGCGATGTTAAAGTCATCTCTCCAGTTAATCTCAGTAAACTTAGAGATATGTAATTTGATTGTTTGAAGAACACTTCATTTATTTGCATTTACGATTGATTTAGGAAAAGTTAAAAACCGATCTTTGTATGTAAATGCATGTGGTATGGCTTTAATATTTTAGTGACAAGATGTGATAAAAAAAGTTTAAAAGTCTATGTTGACCAAATAAAAAGTAAAATTTAAATACACATGTTTATTTTTCACACTAACCCCTTGCATTGTTACACAAAGTTACCGATGGAGCTATCCGATGCCCAATATCACTTGTTTAGTTCTCATGCATATATTATATATACATGTATTTTCATATGGCTTATTATTGTGGTGGAAGCTAAATTTCGGTGATAATCTCAGGTTTTTATTTATGCATATTTATCTGCTATTTCCAAGAGACAAGCACAAAGTTCTTGAGGCTTAGAGTTCATTGGTAGAGATGTCAAACAGGTTGATCCGTCCCGTCCCGTACTGCAGCGGGCTCATCTCTTCGCGGGTCACGGTGAGTCAGGTCCGTGCGGGCTGCGGTCTCCAAAAGGTCGTCCCAAACCCGTACCGCAAATTGCACAGTTCTTTACGGGCTGTCCCGCGGGACATACGTTAATATAATGTATCCGATTATGTTTGACACTGCATGCCGCTTCAGAACACTTCCTGATGCTGCATGCTGCTCTAAGATGCTTCAGGCTGCTCTCTTACATAACCAAGTTCACATAATTAATATACATGAAATATATACAATGCAAATTCTTCAAAATTTGTTATATATTGTGTTTATATTCTCTATTAAAAGTGCATATAGAACATGAGATGATTATATATATATGAAGTCATAACCAAACAAAAAGTGCATGTAAAAAATGATATGTTAATGTATATTCTATTCTATTGATGTAACGAGATAACAATGATAAGTAACGAGAGAACATGAAAAATAGAATACATATCGAAGAAAGCTCTAATCAGTAACAAGATTAAATCTTTCAACTGAACGATATCATTATTATAGAATTAAATAGCTTAGTCGATCAATCTCTAACCATAGCTTATTCTCGTTACCGCTTTGATCAGAGCTTAGTCTTGTTCATGTTATCTTAACCAAATAAAATAGTTATAGTTAATTTTGTCATACTCAAACATATTTACATACCAATTAAAGATAATTTCATAATATGTTTTTCATTAGCTTATAACTCCTAAGTTCATAACCATTTTTTTAGTTTTAATGAATACAAACTAAATATAATCAAACACCAAATCAAAGCTGCTAACCCCAAAATTAATTAAAAAAACACCAAATTAAAACACCAATGGAGCTCAAATCATCATCATCAGAGCTCAAATCATCATTGCTGAATCTCTTTTCTTTTCTCAAGGGAAAATCACATAAATTACCTTCTTTTCACTCTTTTTTTTTGAGGTAAAACAAGAATTGAAAAAGAAAAAAATGCGGGTCTTTGTAATCCCGCAGGCCCGCGTCGTCCCGTCCCGCAAAAGACCCAGTCCCGCAAAGACCTGTCCCGTAAATCCCGCTAATTTGCGGGTCTGTAAAATGTCGGCCCAATCCCGTCCCGCGACAGTTCTTTACGGGACAGGCCAGCGGTCTAGGTCCATGATTGACATCTCTATTCATTGGCATATGATCCGCATCTTTGATCTTTATTACTTCTTTTGGCGGAAAGTTCCTGATTACCCAGTGCTGGTATTCCTTAGGTATTATATTTTCCTCTTCGCATATAATATAGATACATGGAATCGATCCATACCCTTTCTCAGTGAAGCTTGTTGTTCCTGCCAGATTGTTCGTAACTAATGGGTTTACCCTCACCAACATTTTTGCCAATTCAAGATCCTAAACCACGAAAGATTTGGCTAACGTTAGTTCCAATCTCATTTGATCCATGAAAAGAGAGGTTTGATTAGGGGTTGGAGTCTTACTTCAACTGGAGACAGTTGGTAAAATTTCTCGGCCAAGAACTTTGGTCCGAAAAGAATAGTCTGTAGAGGATGATCACATGTCCCGTAGCTTCCAAACACCGTGTCCAAGAACTCTTCTGGTGGAATGCTTGCAACCATCTGCAGGTTTAACTCAGATTTCAGAATCAGTTTTAGAGAATATACTCAGGGCCTGCGGATCTGAGATTTTAGGGGCTACAAACATTTTTCAAAATTATTTTAGTGGAACTTTTTATGCTGAGACATTGTTAATTATGTACCTTTTCAAAAACGTAAGCAGGCGGGTTTTTGGTGTCGGGCATCGAAGATGTCAAGAAAACAATAGCAGATGTCTTAAAAGGAAAGGTGTCGGCAGCGAGAGCAGACGGTATACCTCCCATGCTATGAGCGACTAGAATCACCTTTTCTTCAGAGGCAAGGGAGTCCATCATCTCTAGCAATGGCTTGGAATAATCCTTCAACGTCTGAATCTCTTCCACTCTGGTCGTGTTGACACCCGATGCTGCCAGATCAATAGCAGAGACGCAGTGTCCCGCAGCTTCGAGAAGTGTTTTTACCTTGTACCAACTCCACGCGCCGTGGCATCCCGAATGGACAACTATAAAGTGTTTCTTACTCTTCTTCTCCATTGCCTTTTCTTTTCAGATATTTTTTTTTGATTAAATATTTATACTCTTAGTTCTAGAGAATGGTAAACTTAAATATCCCGAATGGACAAGTACAAAGTGTAGTCTACGTTGATTGTTAGTTTTAGGTCGTTATCTTAGAATCGTTCACCAACTTAAATATTGAGTTTTAGTTTTAAGTCGGTATAGTTTATGTAGGGGGTGATTGGTGATGGCTGTGAGTGCTCTACACTGCCTCAAATCTCTCCACAGTCACAAAATCAAAGCAATCATGCTCTGGTTATTTTTTTTGAAACTCACAGCCAAAACTATATTTGACTTCCGTTTATGGCTTTGGAAAGCAAATTCTCTAGAGCACTAATTCAAGTGCTTTGGGAAATATTATTCATTTTTCCTCATAAACACGTTTCTCTTCTCTATAATAATACATTTTTAAATACTACAAAATATATATGTACCTATAAAACGTTTTCTTTTCTCTTTAATAATATATTTTTGATATATTAATATATACAATATATGTTTAGCCAATTTAAAATAATAATATATTTTTACTTATATTCTCCATTTAATATTATAATTATATGTAAATCTCTATATAGATAAATATGGTAAATAAAATATAAAATTCACTATATATCATAATTATTTATAATTTATATAACAAGTAATCAGTTTATATGTTTTAATTTATTTATATTAGTTTAATATCATTTTAAAAATAATGAAACCATTATTAAAATCTTAAACATTCCAATAAGATATATATATAAATATATATATATATGTTTTATTTTTAATACTCACAACTAAAATTTTACAGTTACATATGAAAACCTACAGCAAAAACTCACAGCTAAAATTCCACAGCCACATCACAAAATCTGACAGCCCAAATTCTAGAACAAAAATATAAAGTTACAGCTGCAACCAATCAGACCCAAATCAGACCCGTAGTTAGTTGGTTGACCTCCGGATTAACTTAGAGCACAGATTATATCTTAGAGAAAAAAAATGTACGCTCATTATTTTTGGTATAACTAAGCAACACATTGATCATTATATGTTGTAACGACTCAAGGTACACATAAAAAATTTCACAATCTCAGGTGTCTCTTATGCATATATATCTGCAATCTCCAAGAGACGAGCACAGAGTTCTTGAGGCTTGGAGAACATTGGCATATGATCAGCACCTTCGATCTCCATTACTTCTTTTACCGGAAAGTTGTTGATCATCCAACGCTGGTAATCTTGATGTATCACATTATCCTGTCCGCATATGATGTAGGTACGCGTAACAGATCCGTACCCTTCCTCAGTGAAGCTTCTTGTCCCTGCCAGATTGTCCGTAACAGACGGGTTCACCCTCAGCAGCATTTTCGCCAATTCAAGATCCTAAACAAAAAAGGTTACTAGCAAACTCTTGTTTGTCCCTTTAAAAGAGAGGCTTAGGATACTTACTTCGACTGGAGAAAGTTGATACAAATGCTTGGCCAAGAACTTTGGTCCAAAGAGAGCAAACTGTAACGGATGATCAGCTCTCCCGTAGCTTCCCAGCACGGTATCCAACCAATCTTGCTGTGAAATGCTTGCCATCAGCTGCAGATTTCATTCATATATCAGACGTAAGAAGAGATGGTACGGTGCAATAGAATCAATCATTGTATCATATGTACATTTTTGAAAACATGAGCAGGTGGGTTTGTTGTGTCAGGCATGAAGGATGTGACAAAGGCAATAGCAGCGATCTTATGAGGGAAGATGTCAGCTGCAAAAGCAGCGCATATTCCTCCCATGCTATGAGCAACAAGGACCACCTTATCTTCACCAGGCGAGCTCAGAACATCAAGCAAAGGTTTGCAGTAATCATGTAGTGTATGAATTTCTTCCAGTCTGGTTGTGTCTATGCCCGAAGCGGCTAGGTTTACTGCTGTCACAATGTGACCTGCAGCCTCGAGAAGAGGTTTCACCTTGTACCAGCTCCATGCGCCGTGGCATAGGCCATGGACAAGCACAAACCGATTCTGGTTCTTATTCTCCATTGCTTTATTTTTTTTCAGTTTCATGCTTCGTGCTCTAGATAAATATTCCTTTTATGGTAAAGAAAATGTATGGTCTAATAATTTTGGCAAAAGATAACTTTGATAAATAATGTGGACATCCTTGCAGACAGTTACACGTTTCCTCATGTTTGGCATTTTCGAAAAGTTTGAACAGAACTCTGCCAAAGCTGCTCAAAACTTTTGTCTGACACCAAAAACGTTTTCACAGATTCATAAATCCAAAAGGCAAAGCTCAGTCACGTGAAATATTTTCTTATGTATATTCGTCATCGTTACTAATTTGCAGCGATTATCCCACAAGACAAGAAAAGAGTTCTTAAGTTAGATCAGTGCAGTTAATTGGTCATCATTGAACTAAAGAACCTCTCGTAACGCTGTCTTGTAAATCACCTCTCAATCTCTTTTTTTTTCCTTGCTGAGTAGTATACTTGTGCTTTCTTATTAAGAAAGTGGAAGCTTAAGTTTTGATCAAAAAAAAAAAGAAAGTGGAAGCTTAAGGTTCCTACTAATTTTCAGTGATGATTATATCTATTAATAATAGTAACCCTGATTAATTACAAAAGATGTGTATTTTTATATGTAGTTTAAATCTTGTGAAAAATTGCGATTGTTCGTTAAAAAGTTGTGTCTCTTTTTTTATGAAAAAATGCGACTACTTAAAAGTTAAAAGGTTGTGTCTCTTCTTCGATAAAAGTTGCAACTGTTTAAATTGAAAGGGTGTGTGTTTTTATAGGTAGTTTAAATCTTGCGAAAAATTGCGATTGTTCGTTAAAAAATTGTGTCTCTTCTTTATGAAAATATGCGACTACTTAAAATTTTGTGTCTCTTCTTCGATAAAAGTTGCAACTGTTTAAATTGAAAGGGTGTGTGTTTTTATAGGTAGTTTAAATCTTGTGAAAAGTTGTGATTGTTCGTTAAAAAGTTGTGTCTATTCTTTATGAAAAGATGCGACTACGTAAAAGGTTGTTTCTCTTCTTTGATAAAAGCTGCAACTGTTTAAATTGAAAAGATGTGACTTTTCAAAGAGAGCTTTTCAAAATCTATAAATAGTCTATGTTTATACACTTCTGAAAGTAAAATTTTCGCTAATCTAATTGATAGTAAAATGGTTAAAAAAATAGTACTATGGAGTTACTTGGTTACAAATTTTTTGAAGATGTTCAAATGGAACGTTGTCAACAAAAAATATTCAGAGTTTTACGTGTTTGGATGGCCACAAATCCTAAACGGAACAATGGAATTATTAGTCTTAATTTTCTTCTACTAGATGAAAATGTTTGCTTGTATGTCGTTGTTATCTTAAGAAAAGTAAATGTTAGTAATAGTAATCTCAATTAATGTGAAGAGTTGTATTTTTAATTTAAGAGTTGTGAAAAATGTCACAAGAAGTTGCATCCTTCGGGTTGTATACGGTTGCAACTTTCTAAAAATGTAAATAATTGTTTTAACGGAATTGTAAAAAGATGCATTTGTTAGTTTTTTATTTTAGAATTTTGTATTTATTTTTATTATGAAAAGGTGCATCTAATAGTTACGAACATTGATATGAAAGGTTGTATCAATTNAATGTTGTATCAATTACTTGTGTCTTTTCAGTATCTATATATAATATTTGTCTAAAACTCTATTGTTTTTCTATTTCTTAAACAAACATATCTTATATTTACTATTTATCAAATAAGTAAACGTTTGGTAAATGTAAATCAAAACTTTAATAATTCTCTTTTAATTTTCAGTATAATATATCTATTTTCAAAAGTATGAAGAGTGTCTAATACATTTTGCCTCATCAAAGATTCATTATTCCATTATTCTTCAACAAAAAGGTTATTTTTCATAGTCTTATAATTTTTAATATTACTATAAATTAATTAATCTGGAAAAGAAACTTCAAATAGAGTTTTTATGAGAACCACTTTCATCTATTTTTCATATTTTTTATTATTTCTTTCGTCTATATATATATACATCCATATATTAACATATTATAAAAACAAAAAAATGAAAGATGATGGAAT
>OVBX01005876.1:0-12505 GCA_900406325.1 Erucastrum elatum
TATAGAGTAGACTTCTAATGAAGTTTGCTTATAAGCTAAGGCTAGTTGACTTCATATGAAGCCTACAAAACCACAAATTTTAAGTAGACTTCATTGGAAGTCTACAAAAATATGACTTTAATTTTTTTCATATGTTTTTTAAATAATTTAATCTAATTTTGCAGATATTTTCCTCCATGGTTGTTATTTCCTCCTCCCAAAAATGCAAGATTTATATCTATAGATTTTAAATACGTGCTTTATATTTATATTTATATAAAATTACATATTCAAACTATATGTACTTAATTTATATACTATTTTATCTTATAAGTTATATTTTCTAAAGTTTTTATATTTTATCTTATTTCTCATAATTTGATTTTATTTTTTCAGTTATTCACCTCCAATGTTTTCAAATAATCTTCCCAAAAATGTAAGATTTACATTTATTCATTATAGGGATATTCTTTTTTGTTTTTATTGTACATAATTTATAGATTCATATTTATGTTCTTGTTCTTTACTACAAAGTTGACCAAAAAACTATTTTTAAATATTTTCTAGAACAAAGAGTATTTCAAATTTTCTAAATGTACCCTATAGTTCTGAAATTTTCCGCTAGTGCAGACTCCAAAGAAAGTCTACAAAACCATAAACTTTCAGTAGACTTAATAAAAAGTCTACTAAAATATGATTTATATTTTTTCTTATGTTTTTTTTCATAACTTTATCTTAATTTGCATGTACTCTTTTCCAAGACTTCATATAAGACATCAAGATTATGAAAATATTCATTTGATACAATTTCTCATAATAAAATATTCATTTGTAAATAATTGTTTAATACATAATTTATAAACATTGTATTTATTTTTTAGTTGTGTTTCACATGTATGATATTATCAATTTTGGTTATCTATCAATTTTTGCACAAGATACTCTAGTCAACCAAACAATTAAAAACACCATAAGCTAAAATAATAACTAGCACACATGTGAGAAGAAAAATCCATACAAAATTTCCAAGAAGTTTCAAGAGTAAAACTAATCACAAATTTTTGATGTTTCAAGTGTATAATTATAACACATCAACTTTTGTTATTCATCCAAGACAATTAAGATTTACTAACATACACTATAAAATAAATAAATCATGCAAAAATATGATGAATAATACACAAATGCACTTCTAATAGAATTTACGATGTATACTTCAAATGCGGTCTACATATGTAGACTTACAAAGACGTTTACACTTATTATCTAACATATAGTTAAAAATTATAGTCTACTTGGCTCTAGCTTGATACACAAAGGCATAGAAAGTGTGTTTTAGACAACTCGATCACACCACATTTTTGATTTTCTTGTTTAGATTATAATCTTCTTGTACCATTTCAAGAAATCCACCATGTGTGCAACCATCTTTCAAAGGGAACATTCTCCCTCCTTTTTGTTTATTGATGACAAACTCCCACAATGAGCCTTTCTCCACCCATTCTCTATATACGGCCGTTAATTGAGTCATTGTCTGCAAAAAAATACAGTTTCACATAATTAGCAAATAAATATTTCATGTTTCATAAAACTACAAACGTAGACTTACAATTATGTCTACAGTTAACACCTAACAACATTGTGAAATCAAAAGTATTATAATTTCATAACTACAACAGTTTTTCTTTTCAAAATCACTCAAACCCATTAGGATTAACTAACACACACTTTCAAACAAAAAAAATCTAGCAAAAACTTTATGAATAATACAAAAATTCAGGTTTAATTTATTTTCTTACGTAGACTGTTCAATCAGTCAACAAAAGAGTAGACTTTCGTTTCAGTTTACGTTTGTAGACGGACAAATAGGTCTAATCTTTGGGTTAGTTTTTGCAATTAAAAATTTAACGGATTACTTTTTTTACTTGACCAGAACTCATCCAAGTTTTGACTTTATACATTTAGACTTCCTTTTTAGTCTACCACATTAAAAGGGTTAGTTTTTGCTAATGACCAGAACTCATCCAAGTTTTGACTTTCGAAGGTAGATTTCATATGTAGTCTTCATGTTTCAATTTTTTTTTGAAAAAATGTTAGTTTTGCATTTGATCATTGTTTGACTTTCTATGTGTAGATTAAAATGCACGTCTACAGCTGGGTAAACTTCGCATAAAGTCTAACTTCAAAACCCATGGGTTGGTTTTGCATTTGACCAAAATAAATATGTAGACTTCACAAACGGTCTATATTTTTTTGTGCAAGATGAGAAGACTGCATCTGAAGTTTACAATTTAAAAAATATTTATATTATTTAAAAATATTATAGTCAAATACAAAACTAGCATATTCAACGAAGTCAATGTTTTGGTCAAATGCAAAACTGACATTAAGTAAACTTCTTTGGCAGCCCGCATTTCGTAGACTTCCTTTGAAGTCTACTTAAGAGAGTCAAAAGTTCGGTCAAATATAAAACTAACCTCTTTTACGTAGCCGTCTTGGTAGGTCTACGTAGATTTTTGTTTTTGTAGTCAAAGATAAGGATGTAGACTGCTGGAGAAGTCTGCGTTACAAAAAAAAGTTAGAAATGTCAATTGCAAAACTGACTTGTTCGTTGATAAATAGACTGAATCGTACGTCTACACATTGGTGTAGACATATAAAACAGTCTACTATCACGACACAGACTGAAAAAGTGGTGAAAACCATGTAAACAGTTACCTTTTTCCGGTGTGAACCTCGATTCCGACCCTTTCAACCGTCCAAACTCATAAACTGAGAAAAAAGAAGCATCTTTGACGATTTACTAATGAAAAACCTCGAAAATATGAAATTTGTGAGATGAAAATGAAAGTTGTGAAAGCTTTTTAGAGA
The DNA here is from genome assembly GCA_900406325.1 of Erucastrum elatum. Lineage (NCBI taxonomy): Eukaryota > Viridiplantae > Streptophyta > Magnoliopsida > Brassicales > Brassicaceae > Erucastrum > Erucastrum elatum. The sequence goes on from OVBX01005876.1 coordinate 2,851, forward strand.
GAAATGTAGAGCAAATGAGAGGAAATGAAAGATTTGTTGACTTAGAGAAGAGAAAAAGTGGTTAAAATTGAGTTATTGAGCTTTTATGAGCTCAAACATGGTGGTTCAATGGTGATTGCAAAATTGATGATGATGACATTGTTGTAAATAAGAAGAAATGCTTAGGGTGTAATAGGTTTTTAATCATATTCGAAATTATTAAAAAAAATAAATAATAATGGCAGTTTTGTAAATATTTCAAAAACATAAGGATTGTTTGGAAAATTCATTGATGAATAGTAATGAGAAAAAATGAGTTGGTTTTAGAATTGACTTGAATTTTTAGGTTAATATTGAAAAAAGCCCAACAATTATCACCTTTGTTACATGTCCATTCCATTTATATATTTACTGTCAAAAATATTATCATGTCCACTTTACCGAGCAATTCCTCTTACCAAACTCCACAATCATCACTCACCGGTACTCTCCTAAAACTGATACATTTTGTCTCCCTCTCTAATCAAGCCTCAATCTTCCTATTCAAGGAATTTTTCTTGAGTCACCCCCTATGGTGAACCTGTTGATTTACTGATATATATGATTTAGTTATTTTAGATTCAATATTTTTTTATAAAAGGAAATAAAATATTTTTTTTTTAAATTATATTATGATTTAAAAAATTAAAAATATATAGTAATTACCAAAAAAATATTTTTTAAAAATTGCTAACGCTGTTATTAAAACTCTAAATTCTAAATCTTAAAATATAAACCCTTGGGTAAACTGTAAACCCTTAGATAAATCATAAACCTCAAATCATAAACATTAAAAAAATGAAAGCTCTTAAATCTTAACACTGAACACTAAACTCTTAAGTAAATCATGAACCCTTGGGATTAGTATTTACAAAAAGATTCAACTTTTAGGATTAAAGATTTATAATTTAGTGTTTTTAAGATTTAGTTTTACTGTTTATGATTCAAGGGAAAATGAACATATTAAAGTCTTTTACTTTCAATTTTGTTCCTCTTCGAAAAATTTATATATTCTGTTTTTGTAGCATTTGCATGCTTGAAGAAAATGTAGCTCACTTCTAATTAGTAATGATTGACTGATGCAGATATTGAAAGATGCAATTATGTAAAAAGAGCCAAAAATCTAAAACTTTATATGAAATACTATCAACTTAGTAACCTTTACATCCAAATGAATGCTCATATTTTGCATGGTTTCTTTGAAATTAATATTTTTTTATCTGACAAAAAGTAAAAATTCATGGTGGTAACACATGATATCATTCTTTTGTGATTTCGGTTAAAAGAATTTTTTTTAGTTTTGTGAAAAGATTACTTGAATAGGATGTATATATTTCTTGGCTTATTTACCAGAAATATTGGGAAAAAGTGAGAGCAGATTTTAATTCTTAGAATTTATAAAGTAAAAAAAACTATGTTGGTTTATCTAACTACAGAGATATCTAAATTTAGAAAATATGTAACTAAAATATTTTTTTTTTGATATTTTATAGTCACTAAAATTTCACAGAAATCGACCCATGCATGGCATGGGAGGTGGTTATACTAGTGTGTATATACACTTTAATTTCTCTAAATCTATTGTAAATATGGTCTAGTTAGCTAATAATTTCTGTTTTAAATAGGTTAGAAAAATAAGACCGGTTCATTCGAATCCCGGTTCAGCGTCTTTATCTATGTGAATAATAAAAATATAAAATAGTCTCTGTTGTGTTTCAAGAAAAAAAAACTATTCCGATCGTACTCCTTTGAATTTTTTTTTTCTCGAGGATGTTGGATTTGAGGAAGCTTAGTGAAATCAGAATCTTCATAGATGAATGCAAGTCAGACCCTTCCCTTCTCTCTATACCTTCGCTAGCATTTTCCGGGAATATCTCGAGAGGTACTTCCCTTTTACTTTTTTTTTTCTCTCTCTCTTCGCTTACTTATGATTTAAGTTTCTATATGTGGTGGTTGAGATTAAGTGAGTAACTGTTTCTGGATAGTGTACTGACCCCTTGTGTCTTCGTCAGTTGTTCCTGTTTCAAGTTTCATGTCTGCTGAAATCTCTGTTGCTGTTGTACAACAAAGTCCCTATCTTTGGTTTCAACCTTTTTCTGGGTTTCTGCTTGCTAGATATGTACTATCGGTTGCTTTGTTGTTGTTGGAGTAAGCTTGAAGTTAACTTAGTCAACAAGCTATTTAACTCCTAGTTGGATAAGGATCCTAATGGATAAGGATCTTATTGTGATATGTTTATCAACTAGGATTATGATAATTATGATTACTATATATATGGTCTTGCTGAGGGGTTTGTAACGTGTGGGTTTTTGGTGATTAGAACAATAAGCTTAATGTATTGTCTTAAAGCTAATGATTGATTGATTGAATAAGAGAAGGACTTCTTATTAATCTTGTGTTTCAATATTTGGTATCAGAGCGTTAAGGGTTTGTCGACGAACTATTGCAACCATGGGAGATAACAAAGATGCTACCGTGCTACACAAGGAACCGGGACAAACTTCTATCAAGCTTCCGATGTTGACAACATCGAACTATACTGTCTGGTCCATGCGTATGAAGATATCTCTCAAAGTCAGTGAAGTTTGGGAAGCCATAGATCCTGGAACAAATGTCGCGAAGAAAAATAATATGGCTATCCAATTGATCTTCCAATCCGTACCAGAGGCTTTGATTTTGCAAGTTGGTGATATAGACACGGCAAAATGCGTATGAGAAGCAATAAAATCAAGGCACATCGGAGCTGAAAGAGTCAAGGAAGATAGGATACAAACGTTGATGGCTGAATTTGATAGACTTGAGATGAAGGATGATGACATGATTGACATGTTTGTTGGAAAAATATCTGAAATCACGTCGAAGTCAGCATCACTTGGAGAGATAATAGAGGAGTCTAAAGTTGTGAAGAAATTTCTTCAGAGCTTGCCATGGAAGAAATATATTCAAATTGTAGCTTCTCTCGAGCAAGTCTTGGATTAAAAGACAACCAGCTTTGAGGACATAGTTGGTAGAATAAAGGCATATGAAGAGAGAATTGCTATAGCTGAGAGAGCTGCAAAGGCTGCACAAGGTGAACAAGGAAGTTTGATGTATGCGAACTCTGACTCAAGTCAAGAGAACTTTGAAGATGGTTATAATGGAGGACGTGGTCCGGCCGTTTTAATTCTAGAGGAAGAGGCCGTGGACGCACTGGATCATCCTTCTATACTCAAAGGGACACTTATAGACAACGTCAAAGCGGAGACATCTCACACATCACATGTTTTCGCTGCGACAAACAAGGACACTACGCTTCAGACTGTCCTGACAAACAGCTAAAGCTTCAGGAGACGGTTGAGAAGAAGGATGATACTACTCATGTAGCAGATGAACTGATGGTACATGAAATAGTTTACTTGAATGAAACAAAAGTAAATCCTACTATTTTTGAGTCTGATCACGACAGTGAGAATGTTTGGTACCTTGATAATGGCGCATCAAACCATATGTGTGGCAACATGATGTTCTTTTGCAAGCTTGATGAAACGGTGATGGGAAAAGTACGATTTGGTGATGATTCAAGAATTGATATCAAGGGAAAAGGCTCTATTACATTTGTTTTTGGCGGAGGAGAAAAGAAATTCTTGAGTAATGTTTACTACATCCCTGGATTGAGATCTGAGCTTAGGCCAAGCTACTGAAGTTGGATGCGAAGTTAGTATGAAGAACAATGCACTATCTTTGTTTGAAAAGAATGGAGGACTGATGCTGCGTACTACAAGATCCCCAAATAGACTCTACAAGGTGTTACTAAGCGTTGACCAGAGACAATGCCTACAAATAAAGCCTTTAACAGAGTCATCAATGTGGCATGCTAGGCTCGGTCATGTGAATGTCGATACCATGAAGATGATGGTAAAGAAAGAACTAGTTACAGGCTTACCTGACGTTGAGATCAGAAGAGAGACATGTGCATCCTGCCTATTTGGAAAGCAAGCTAGGAAACCATTCCCACAAGCAACGTCATTCCGAGCTTCTGCTCCACTCGAACTTGTTCACGGAGACCTGTGTGGTCCTATCTCACCGATGACACCTGGTCAGAAGAGATATGTCTTCGTACTAATAGATGATCACACAAGGTATATGTGGTTGATACTACTAAATCAGAAAAGTGAAGCATTGGAGAAGTTTAAAATCTTTAAGACGCTTGTGGAACAAGAAACACGAAGCAAGCTTGTAACATTCCGAAGTGACAGAGGAGGTGAGTTTACATCTCAAGAGTTCCAAACCTACTGCAACATGAGTGGCATCCAACAACACTTAACCGCACCCTATTACCCACAACAGAATGGCGTAGTGGAACGACGTAACCGCACTCTTATGGAGATGACCAGAAGTGTCATAAAACACATGAGTGTACCCAATGTTCTGTGGGGCGAGGCTGTTAGACATTCAACCTATCTTATCAACAGGTTGGCAACGAGAACATTGGAGGGGAAAAAACCATACGAGATGCTACGAGGAAGAAAACCTGATGTTAGTCATGTGAGGGTATTTGGATGTGTTTGTTATGCGCGAACAGAAACACCGGGGAGAAGAAAGCTTGATGACAGATCAAAGAGGTTGGTCCACTTGGGAACAGAACCAGGATCAAAGGCATATCGTCTGCTCAATCCAACCACCAAGAGTATTGTAGTAAGTCGCAATGTGATCATTATGGAAGATGAGGAATGGAATTGGAGTGACATAACAGAAACAGAGTACTCCAAAGGTGGAGAACTCGTTGTCTCCATAAGACCACTAACTGATTGCAAAGGTGATGAAGGGAATGGTCCACATGAAGAAACAAAGAATGAAGACATTGCGGATGTAGACATAGAGGAACACTCGACTGATGAAGATAATGAAACAGAGCCGCCAAGAAGATCACAATGAGTAAGTACAAAGCCTAGCTATCTTAATGATTATGTTCTCTTGGCAGAGATAGAGAGTGAAAGGTTGTTGATGATAGTGAACGAAGAACCTTGGGATTTTAGTGAAGCTAAGAAGCTAAAGGTGTGGATCGATGCATGTAAAGATGAGTTGTCTTCTATCGAGAAAAATAGCAATTGGGAGTTATGTGAGCTTCCTGCTGGTGTGAAACCGGTTGGTCTTAAGTGGATATTCAAAATAAAATGTAATGCCGACGGTAGTATCAGTAAGTTTAAGGCACGACTAGTAGCAAAGGGTTATGTCCAGAGATATGGAGTGGACTATGACTAAGTATTCGCACCAGTGGCTCGTATTGAGACAATCCGGTTGATCATTGCGCTTGCTGCTTCAAGGGGATGGGAAATACATCACCTAGATGTCAAAACTGCGTTTCTCCATGGAGAATTGAAAGAGGAAGTATTTGTCGAGCAGCCAGAGGGTTTCCTCGTTGAGGGTCAGGAGAATAAGGTCTATAAACTCAGGAAGGCGCTCTATGGCTTGCGTCAAGCACCAAGGGCCTGGAACCTCAAGCTTAATGAGATCCTACAGAGCTTAAAGTTCGTGCGGTGCTCTAAAGAGCCATCACTATACCGTAGGGAGTATGAAAGTGAGCTACTTGTTGTAGTTGTATATGTTGATGACTTACTTGTGACAGGAACTTCATTAAAGCTGATAGAAGTATTCAAGAAAGAGATGGCTAACAGGTTTGAGATGAGTGACCTTGGAAAGCTTACTTATTGCTTGGGCATAGAAGTTCTTCAAGAAGAGAATGGTATTATACTTAATCAGGAGAGGTATGCGCAGAAGATACTTGAGGAAACTGGAATGGCTTCATGTAATGCAACTCAAGTTCCCATGGAGATGAATGCGAAGTTTTCAAAGTCACCAACCGAGAAGAACGTTGACGAGAAAGAATATCGATGATGCATTGGCTGCTTACGTTACTTGCTCCACACTCGTCCTGGCCTATCTTTCTCTGTGGGAGTACTTAGTAGATATATGCAGGACCAAAGGAGTCTCATGGAGCTGCGCTAAAACAAGTACTGAGATATTTGCGTGGAACATGCTCACTTGGTCTTCGGTTTATGCGTGGGAAGAACTTACAGCTAGAAGGTTACAGTGATAGTTCCCATAACGTAGATGATGATGATGGGAAGAGCACGACAGGGCACATATTCTATTATGGAAAGAGTCCTATAACTTAGTGTTCTACAAAGCAAGAGATCGTGGCACTATCTAGTTGTGAGGCAGAGTTCATGGCAGCCACTGAAGCTGCAAAGCAAGCTATATGGCTTCAAGAACTACTGAGTGAGGTGGTGAATGAGGAGTGCAGGCGAATAACCATTAGAGTTGACAACAAGTCCGCAATACAGCTTACAAGAAACCCTGTTTTTCATGGCCGAAGTAAACACAATCATAGAAGGTTTCACGTCATTCGTGAATGTGTAGAAAAGGAACAAGTGGAGGTAGAGCATGTACCCGGAACTGAGCAAAGAGCTGACATACTAACCAAGTCACTTGGAAGGATAAAATTCAAGGAAATGAGAAACTTGATTGGAGTTGAAGATGTGAATAAGTTCAAGCTTAAGGGGGAACATGTTGGAGTAAGCTTGAAGTTAACTTAGTCAACAAGCTATTTAACTCCTAGTTGGATAAGGATCCTAATGGATAAGGATCTTATTATGATATGTTTATCAAGTAGGATTATGATAATTATGATTACTATGTATATGGTCTTGCTGAGGGGTTTGTAACGTGTGGGTTTTTGGTGATTAGAACAATAAGCTTAAGGTATTGTCTTAAAGCTATTGATTGATTGAGTGAATAAGAGAAAGATTTCTTATTAATCTTGTGTTTCAATAGTTGTCTGATCGTTTTTGGGATTCTCCATGATTTCAGTCTTGGTGCTAATCTACCTAATGCTGCTTATGAAGAAGAAGACAAAGACACCAAAGCTATACGTTTGATTGAATTCATTTTAGGTGTTACATATATTCGATTGATTGTTTATGTTGAACAGAAGGGTTTTGTAGTGGAAAAGAGTGAAGATGATGTGGAGGGAACCGAAGAACCGAACCCGAAACTGGAGGAAGACAAAGAGCAGTGTCTGACTGTTGGATTGGAGAACGTAGACCTTCAAGGAGAGACTGTGGAACCTGATTGCGATCCAACTCATAAGGTATGATAACCGAGCAAAACCGCAGCCGCTTTCATCGCTTAACTCCGTTGGTTTGGGCACAGGAGAGGGATCTATCAGATGAGAATAGAGAAGCTGCTCAAGAATTAAAGGGAAAGCCATGGATTGCGTTTCTGAAGGAAAGTTTTATAAAGCAGTGCAGCATTTAACTTGTGCAATTGCGATGAATCCTACATCAGCTATTTTGTATGGAAACAGAGGTGAATACAAGTTGACTATGTTTTCTTTCACTTTCATTGGATAAAGTTTGTACCTAACTGTTTCTAAATTGTGTTCCACAGCTTGTGTCTACATTAAATTGAGGAATCCAAAAGCTGCTTGTCGAGATGCAGTCACTGCATTGGAGGTACATTTGAATTATTCCATGGAATTTTGTTTTCTAGTTATGATGTTCAGTCTCTTGTGTGATTTTAATCTACAGATTAATCCTGATTCTGCCAAGGGATAAAAGGCACGGGTCATGGCTCGTGCCATGCTTGGAGAATGGGCAGAGGCTGCAAAAGATCTCCACCTTGCTTCTACGATAGACTATGATGAGGAAATTATTGATGTTCTCAAGGAGGTTTAGCACGGATTTATCCATTAGTTTAATCCCATTTTTATGCATAAACTTTGCATTTGCGTTGTTTAAGTTACATTTTTTTCTTGAATTATGTAGATTGATCCTCACATTAGCAAGATGGAGGAGCAGGAGCACTGGAGACAACGCCGCCATGCTGAATCACAGGTATAGCTTTTGATAACGTTAACCTCAAATGTAATAGACACTATCACTTAGCTATCTCTACACATATGTGGTTTACTTCAGATCATTTTAAAGTTGTGTTGGGCTTATCCATGTCTCTTTTGTGTAAGGCTGCGTATGATAAAGCTAAGAAACAAGAACAGTCATCATCAAGCAGAAAAGACGCTAAGAAACAAGAACGGTCATCGTCAGACAGACAAAATGCAAAGAAGCAAGGACATTCATCATCAAACAAACACAGGCAAGAACCTAGGAGACAAGAACAGTCATCATCGAGTAGACAATCAACAGGTGGTTTTCCTGGTGGTTTTCATGACAGTTTCCCCGGTATATTCCCAGGTGGATTTCTTGGAGGTTTCCCGGGCAGCTTCCCTCCTGGCGATTTTCTACGCGACCAGAGTGGTTTCCTCCGCGGTTCCCCTTTCGATTCCCCCTTCGATTATCCCTTCGGGTATCAGAACTAGGCTTACAAACTACTAAACAGATTTGTATGTCCTATGAGAGTACGTGCTTTGAAACTTTTACTTATAATAGTTGTAAATAAAAGCCATCAAACTGCAGACTTTAGGGAAAAACAGAAACAGAAGGCAGAAAGTGGTGGCCCTGAGTGATTTTATGACATAAAAGTGTGTTTGCAAACGTTTCTAAAACGATTAAATTAGTCACACTGATGGTATACAATTAATATAAACCATTGCTAAAAGAAGAGAGTGAGGATTGTTTGTTATTTTAGTTGTCATTGTATTTCTATAAAAGGAATACGTTTGCCGAGTCTTTGCATCTCTAATTTTCTTTTTAGGTGTCATGAAAAAGCATGCAAGTGCCACTCTGGATGGCGAAGTATGGAACCCCCAAGCTTCGACAGGCGATGGATAGAGTATATATACCTCACACCTTTATGAAGCGAAAGTTACGTAGAGAAACAAATCTCAACAGGAAATTTACGATTTACTTCTTCTTTCGTTTCCTTTAATGTTTTATCTTCTTCTACCTAAGCTCCACAAGTGTTGAATCTGTGAATCTTTTCTTTTTTCCCCAAAGAATCTCAATACGCAAGATAAACATAATGAATGATATATGCATAAATATTCCAAATGATATATGCATCTCCAAATATTTGTCAATCCTTTGCGAACATCTTTGTTCACAAGAAAGCCAAAGATTGTGGACATAGGAAACATTAAAAGGAAAACTCAGATGCCTTGTCCGTCGTATGACTTCCATCTTTCTATCACTACTTTAAACTCCTCATCTCTTTTCCTTACCTGAAAATTGAAAAACATAAGTTGTAAATTGGATTTATACAAGTCATATCAGTGCCTTTAGAACATCATTATGTACCTCAACCATGGGGTTCCTTCCTCGAAGCAACATATCCACACTCTTTTCAGTCTGCACAAGAGTAAGCGAAATAACGTATTGAATGTCCACAAGAACAGTGAAAAGGACTAAGTAGGAAGCAAACCTGATGTGCAATCCAATAATCCCTTTCTCGCATCTCGATCAAGAAATAAAAAGTTGGGGGAGCTTTTCTCTCGAGAATGCTCTTCTGGCTCCTTCTCGCCCGTGCTTCTTCATCTCCAAGAGTGACAGTCTCAATACCACCAATCTACAAACCAACAAAGAGAAAAAGCTTTGTGGAAACCAGAAGCAAAATAAAAACATTCCATTCCAGACAACTCATTGTTTGTACCAAGTCTGAAAGAGTAGGGTTCTTAATGATGTTCTGGAGCTGCTCTCCATGA
>OVBX01005877.1:0-12504 GCA_900406325.1 Erucastrum elatum
TGGGTCGAATTCTAGAAATAAACAACAATAGTGTAGGATTATTTTATTTATAAAATTATTTTAATAAAAATTATAGTTCCAAATATGTTTAGATATTTTGCATTTATAAATTCATTTTATTTATGTTTAAAAAGATGCTAAGATTTTGGAATTATAAAAATTATGATCCACTTATTATTTTAGAAAATTAAATTAATTTTTTTATTTTTTATTATAAATACATTATTAATTTCAATCTAGATTTATGTTTAAATATTATAAATTCCTTATTTAATATTATCAAAACAAAAAATAAATAAATAAATAAAACCCGCCCGAGCGGGCGGGTCAATGGTTTAGTACATAATTAAATCGTATAGAATATCTGACTTTCAAAACAATATAAACATTTATTGAGATTTTCTTTTAATTTCTTACCATTAATGATTTTCATATCTCTGAACTAAAAATGAGGTTTTCATTTAATCTCTTACCATAAATGATTTTCATATCTTTGAACTAAAAAGAAATATATTTGAATATTACAACATTTAGTTATATATTTCCGTAGAGTATCATATATTTCCGTTTAGCTGATTTTGTGCAAGTTAATGGAATGTCAAATCTTACATTGCTGCTGGTTATCCAATTTGGCTTCGCCGTCTCTTTGATTAGCTCTTCTTCTTTTAGATTGATGTTGATCGTTCATGTTTTGTAATCCTATCTTTATCAATGAAATATAGTGTTTAAAAAAATGGAATGTCAAATATGTAGTCAAATTAATTGTGTTCACATCTTATAGTCAAACTAAATTTCAATGGATATATATCATACCTTGTTTTTTCGTTTTTAAAATATAAATGTTCTTAAAAGATTATATCAAATTATGTTTTGAAGTTCTGTATACAATAATAGTGATGAATAAACAAACGTATAGAGTTATTATTGATTTCAAGTTAGTTAATATTATTAATTACAACTAGCACATTTGTTATCAAATTTCAATTCATTTGATTATGTGTCAAGAAAAGACACAACACATTTATTAATGTTTAAAAAAAACTGTAGTTGATTGTTCAGATCTTTATTTTGAAAAATTCACAAACCATAATTTACTAATTATTTTTGAATATTTAATTTATAATTCATAAGTTTAAACTTTTTGGAAGTATTTAAAAGACAGTGACGCAAGTGTATAAATTGATATGTGAATCAAAATAAATTGAATATTTAATATAATATAATATGTATTAATGTAATGGAAAATAACAAAGCTTTTTGTAGTGGAGAATCTTCCACTTCATAACTCTGAACTCAGTTTTTTATTCCATTGTTTTCACAGAACTGATCTTTTGACTTTCATTTTAAGTTATTTATTTTTCCATTATTATAACATGTGGAGAATCCTGGGTGAAAAGGACCGGAAAGTTTGAACAAAAAAGGACTCGAAAGCATGATCTATCAGGGGTGGGAAAAAAACGAACCTAATCAAACCAAACCGAAAAAATCAAGGGAAATCAAACCTAAACTGACTCAAACCAAACTAATACATATATGATCTAAACATTTGGTTAAAAAGTTTTTAAAATCCAAATGGCTCAGTTTAAGTCATCTATAACCGGACGCAGATAATAAAAACAATGTAAAATTAATTAAATATTTTTATAATACTGATATTTAAGATAATTAACAATTTAACCTAAACAAACTAACAAATTTTGTTACATTTTACATTTAACAGTTAAATCTAAAAAACTAAACCGAACCAAATTCAAACTGAATTAAATTGAACACAAATTAAACCAAATTACAATTTTAGTTAAAGTTTTCTTATAACGAAACAAACCAAATATGGATTTAAACCAAAATTCACACCTCTGTGATTTAATACATTTATGATATTATAGGAAAATGATTTATTACATTTATGCTATTATAGGAAAAAAATATTATAGGAAAATTGATTATTGGCTAACGTGAACCATTTATGAAATAACACATGTCATAGTTTAGTCCTTACGTGTATTAAAAGATGTTCAAACTGTGCATTGAAGTAGTACATATATGTATCGAGATTCGAGACTAAACAAAAATCATCTTAATCACAACACAATGTTTTTTTTTTTCTTTTTGTCTACTACAACACAATGTTTCAATCATACGTTTCATAGAATAATTACTTTTTATATGAAAGCTAAACTGTTTGGGAGACTTACTTATCCCAATGTAATGATTAGTTCACTAGAAACATATAATAAATAATTTGTATGGAAGAAAAGACATACAACACAAACAAGTAAGAACATCCAAAATATAAGATAATTTTGCTAGTGGCATTTTAAGAGTTCCAAATAATAATAATAATAGAGTGTGGTTTTTAAGTATTAGCAGGCCTATATATTGACACACTAACTTGTGAGTATATTTAGAAATTTGAATCACGAGACTATATGTGAATGTAATAGTGAGTGGTGGAGGGGATATCCCTTTATTATTAAAAGGGAAACAAATTTAAAAATTAATCTTAATTTTGTAATCTATTTTCAATGTTGCCATTATGATGAGATATCAACTCCACATTCATTTTCATCATACCAAATAAAAATCTTTAACTCACTAGATAAATTACAGAGACTGCCATTGGACATTTATGTTAATATTCATTTATGTTTTGTTATTGTATTTTGGATTATGTACGTATTGTTAAGTCACCATGAATGTAATAATTTATCCATTTGTTGTATACAGATTTCGTCTATTCATCAAAAACAATAATAATATGTCTGCATTGTTCTTTTCGTCTATTCTTTATATATGTTTTATCTTATTTTTATTCATCAAAAGTAATGTATACAAATTAATTTATATTAGTCTTGAAAATACTTAAAACATCCCAGACATTATATTTTAGAGTCCAAGGTGCATTATCATTTTTGCTAATAGTGCTAATCCTTATATTTTGCTAATCGTGTTAACCCCTGTATATTATTACACATACAACATATTTTATCACTTTTCAGATATAAAATATGTAATGTTGAATAAATATTTTTGTCATTTTCATCATGTCATATCCTAGTGTATTGCTATTTTTCTAACACAACAAAAGCAAAGTTCGACCATGACTTATAACTTTATGCTCTATGATTTTGGTGATATTAGCAAAGAGACATTATTAAGCAACAGTATAGTGATCATATCCGAGATAGTGAGACAGAGCGAGAGAGATAAAACACAAACCATGTTCAGATTCTCTGTAATTTTCATACTTCTCACGTTACTTGTTGCGCAAGATTTTCGTCCAAGCTTGTGTGACGGTGAAGGAAACGAGATTGGGAGCTGCCTTCTAACACCAAACCTCACCGTTTCTGGAGATGGAATTGGAGATTTCAAGACAATCTCGGAAGCTGTGGCGTCTGTCCAAACAACAACAACAAGATTCAACATCAACATCTTCGTCAAAGAAGGTGTTTACTACGAGAACGTTATTGTACCGAAGAGAAAAGACAACATTCTTATCTATGGAGAAGACATGACAAAGACCACTATCTCAAGCAATCTAAGCAGGTTGGATTTTCCTAAATCCACCACAGCAGCCACAGCAAAATTCTGTAAGCACTTCTTCTTTCCCGTTTTAAACATTCGAACAACTATTCTAATGCTTTGTTGTTTGCGTTTTGGTAAAGCTGTTCTTGCAGACAACTTCGTAGCACATGACATCGGATTTGCAAACACCGCTGGACCAGAGAAGTTCCAAGCTGTGGCATTCCACTCCAAATCCAACCACTCAGCCTTGTTCAGATGTGCCTTCTACGGCTATCAGGATACCCTCTACGCCCACGTAGGGGAGCAACTTTACAGAGAATGCGACATTGTAGGCACGATGGATTTTATCTTCGGAACGCAGCAGCCGTGTTCGAGATGTGCTCCATCCGTGCAAGAAAACCTCTTATGCAACAAGTTGTGACGATTACAACACATGGGGCGGACAACCAGGAGAAATATGGTTTCTCCATCATAAGGAGCAAGATCTTGCGGTTCGAAAAAGACGAAGAGTTCGCGACTGCTGTGCACTTAGGCCGGCCTTGGAAGAGCCACGCCACAGTGGTGGTTATGGAAACCGAGCTTGGGAGGTTGATTGACCCCAAAGGGTGGGTCGCATGGAACAGATTCGCGGATCCTCCACCTCCGACGGTGAACCTTGGTGAATACATAAACTATGGCCCTGGTTCGGACGTGAAAAACCGGGTCAAGTGGGTTGGGTATAACCCGGTGATGGGGGAGGAGGATGCCCAGAGGTTTACCACTGATATCTTTATCAACAAATTGGGGTGGTTGAAGGAGTGTTGCGTTCCTTATAATGGCTTTCTGTGAGGAGTTTGATTCCAATGTTATCCCCGTTATAGTGTAAGTTTGAACTATATGATTATGCTTAATATTATGTCTAGGTGAATATGTCTGCGAATATTGTTGAGTAGTATGTCTTGGAATATTTCTCAATAAGTTACAAGTTACGGATCACATATTAGTCAAATCAGTGTAGCAACAATAACATAGTATGTTCTGTCTGTTCTGTGTAGAAGCCGGAAATCGAAATGAAATAACCGTAATAAATAAACGCGATGTTAAGGAAAGAAACATGATGAAATAGAGAAATGAAACCCGATAAGAAAATGTTTCATGGAGTCGAGATATGAATCTCTTTCCTTAACTCTAAATATTCGCTCCGTAGTGAGACATAACTGTACGATTATTGAGTCCCAGGATAAAACCATGGCGACGATTCACGCTTCACTCGTGAGCGCCCTAACGAACTATGAACTCTATGAAACACACTCTCGAACTATAGACTTACGCTAAAATATTTTCTCTGTTGGTTTTTTGCGATGTAAAAGAAGTTAGAAATGAGAGAGGAGGATACTCGTTTTTAAAGAGACGGAAGAGAGCCACTTTCCGCAACAACTTCTGCACGTGGGTGGAAATCTCGCGGAGATAAAGGGAAGTTGAGTTTCGAAAACTTATTCCCAAAGACTCGCTCTTCTCGATATTATCTCGTTTAAATATCTCGAACGAATCAACTGCATGACGTCTTTATTTTCTAGACAAACTACTTGTCGCTTCAAAATAAAATGCATGTTGTTTTTCGAAAATTAAATGGCAAAACATTGAGCTTTACTTGGTCCAAAAAGAAGTCTTATTGGGCCGGAGGCCCTCCACCAAGACCAAGACCCAAGACCCAAGACCCAAAACCCAAGCCCAAGCCCAATCCCACGCCGAGCCGGCCGGACAGTGGCGGCATGCGCGTGGGGAGCCTTCTCTCCCTCTAAGTTGTTTAATCTCTCATATCACATGAGCATATATATATTGCTCATCTCTCCCTCTCCCAAACGATGTGGGACAAGTTCCCTTCTTTCTCATTTAATCATAATATTAGGGCTTTAACGAGACAAGCCCATTAGCCCATTTCTTTTTACACCTTTACCAATTACAATTGGTCCAGCAATCCTCCACATGAATAGAAATGACTCTAAACATATGTAGACTAGATGCCTACTCGATAGGCTCTGAAAAAATAATTACTGAATAGACTTATACTACTGACTAGACAGACAGACTTATCGAGAGTGTTTGCGAAAAATTTGCTGTGTTTGAGTAGGTAGCATTTTTAAGCCTTGAACCACTCATAGTTAATATCTGTCGGGTTTACTTTACCAGAAGGTGAACATAATGTCTTGAACCAACCGGTGTTTTATGTAGACCGAGACAACATGCATAACACAACTTCATTTTCTCGTAGAACTTAGTTCTCTATTGTGTTCATTGTGGTCCTGAACTATTCCTGGTTTTCATGAGTGAACTTAGAAAATATAGCCTTGCATTCATTCTCCTAGAAACGGCCTCATTTCACACTCATTAGGTGATTGACCATGAAAAGTATTGAGTAATACTCAGCTTTAGAACCTATGGAATCATTAATAGTCTATGCTTATCCTACTCACATTCGTTAGCACTTATCATCTTTAGAAGCTGGGATGAGACTACATGTCTCAAAGTGCTTTGGTTAGATTTTTCTTGATTTTGCTTTTCCTTTGAACTTACGTCTTGGGATCTCCAATCATGATAGGTAGGGTTGCAATCAAGCATCCTCATTAGTTATAGGCTTTAAACTCATTCCTTTTGATGATTTAGCAACAACTTCTCATGGCAAACCTTTAGTAAATGGATCCGCTAGGTTGTCAGCCGATTTGATGTAGTCTATTGTGATTACACCAATTGAGATAAGTTGTTTAATGGTTTTATGTCGTCTTCTGATGTGACGAGATTTATCATTGTAGACATTATTCTAATCTCGAGCTATAGCTGATTGACTATCACAATGTATGCATATAGCTGGCACATGTTTCTTCCACATAGGAATATCTTCCAAAAAATTTCTAAGCCATTCAGCTTCTTCTGCAGCTTTGTCTAGGGCTATGAACTCAGATTCCATTGTGGATCTGGCTAACACTGTTTGTTTGGTAGATTTCCATGATATTGCTGCTCCTCTTAGAGTAAAAACATATCCACTAGTGGATTTCGAGTTTTTAGAATCTGATATCCAGGTAGCATCACTGTATCCTTCTAAAACTGCTGGTTCTTTACCATAGTGAAGCCCAAAATCTTTGGTGTATCACAAGTAATTGAGTACTCTTGTTATAGCTTTCCAGTGTGTATGACCTGGATTAATTGTATATCAACTGAGTACGCTTACTGCATGCGTTAGATATGTTTGTACAATTTGTCAAGTACATGAGACTTCCAATCACACATGCATACTCGTTTTGTGAAACCGCTTCACCTGAATTCTTTGTCAAGTGCATTTGGGGATCTAACAGAGTTTTTGCCGTACTACTAAAGTAGTTTTTAAGTCTCTCTAATATTGTTTCAGCATATTGAGATTGAGTTAAAGTAATTCCGTTTGAATTTCTTTGTACTTTAACTCCGAGAATAACGTCTGCTAATCCCAAATCTTTCATCTCAAATTTCTCTTTGAGCATGTTTTTTGTTTGATTGATTATGTCTTTATTGCTTTCAATAATGAGCATGTTATCTACATATAAACATAGCAAAACATACGCATCTTTGGTAGTTTTGTAGTATATACATTTATCACATTCATTGATTTTGAAACTATTTGACATCATTGTGTTGTCAATTTTTTCGTGCTATTGTTTAGGAGCTTGTTTAAGCCCATAAAGTGACTTTGCAAGTCGGCATACTTTGTCTTCCTGTCCAGGAATGACAAAACCCTCAGGTTGTTTCATATAAATTTCCTCTTCTAAATCACCATTCAGAAAAGCGATTTTTACATCCATTTGATGGATTTCTAATCTCTTAAAGCTGCGATTGCTATCATCAGCTTTATTGATGTTATTCTTGTAACTGGAGAGTATGTATCAAAATAGTCTAAGCCTTCCTTTTGTCGGAATCCTTGAACTACTAGTCTAGAATTATTTTTTCCACCAGGTTTTCGTGTCATTATCCATTTATTTTCTAATGCTTTACAGCCAGGTGGTAAATCCGTTAAATACCATGTGTAATTTTGCATGATAGAATCAAATTCACTCCTAACTGCTTCGTTCCAGAACGGAGCTTAACAGAGCTTCTAGTGAAGCCATGGCTTCTGCCAAAGTTTTTGGAACATTTTCTACTAGAAATACCATTAGGAAATCGTCTCCAAAAGATTTTTCCTTTCGAGTTCCTTTGCTCCTTCTTGGTTCATCTTATTTTTCATTCTCTGAAATATCGTTTGTAAAAATCTCAACATTTGTCTCAATTTCTGAGTCATTGTCGTTGTCTCTTTCTTTTCGAGTTCGTTTTGAACCTTGTTTTTCCCTGTGAGGAGAAATATTTTCAAAGAAAGATGCATTTCTCGATTCCATAACTGTTTGTTCATGGATATCTGATATTTCAGATTTATGTACCAGAAATTGATAAGCATTACTATTATGTGCATATCGGATGAAGATGCAATCCACTGTTTTAGGTCTAATAGTGACCTTTTTTGGTGGCGGTACCGTAACTTTTGCCAAGCACCCCCACACTCTGAGGTATTTATACGATGGTAAATTACCTTTCCATAATTCATATGGAGTTTTGCTAGTTACTTTACGTGGAATTTTGTTGAGGATATAATTAGTGGTGAGCAACGCTTCCCCCCACAGGTTCTTGAGACACCCAGATTCCTACAACATTGCATTCATCATCTCTTTTAGAGTTCGATTCTTGCGTTCAGTAACTCCATTAGATTCTGGTGAGTAAGGAGCTGTAGTTTGATGGATTATTCCATGTTCTTTGCAAAATGAATTGAATGAACCATCATACTCACCTCCTCTGTCGCTTCTAACTACCCTAATAGTTGTTTTAAGCTGATTTTCTACCTCGAGTTTAAATTCTTTGAATTTTTCTAAGGTTTCATCTTTGCTACGTAAAAGATATACATAACAATATTTTGTGCAGTCATCTATGAAAGTCACAAAGTACTTTTTCCCACCTCTAGTTTTTATGTATTTTAAATCACATAAATCGGTGTGAATTAAATCTAGAGGTTTATTAGTTCTTTCAACACGAGGTGAGGGAGTTTTTGTGAGCTTAGCCTGTACGCATACTTCACATTTTTCTTTACTTGTTTTGCATTTAGGAATTAAGTTTAAATTCACTAATCTTTGTATAGATTTATAGTTCACATGCCCTAATCTTTCATGCCATATATTAAAAGACTCAACCAAATAAGCAACTGACTCATTCTTATTCATTGAAACTTGCGGAGCTACAACTTTCGGAGGGACTGCCATTACATTCATCTTGACAAATCCATCCTTAACATACCCCTTTCTCAAATACATCCTATTAATCTTCCTAATCACGAGCTTGTCCGCCTCAAGGGTTGCGGCGAATCCATTCTTGCTGAGCAAGGTTCCCGAGACCAGGTTCTTCCTCATGTCAGGCACATGCTTCACATTCGTCAGAGTCACCTGACGTCCAGATGTCATCTTCAGAATCACACTGCCGCGGCCTTCAATCTTGGAGAATGCAGTGTTCCCCATGAATAGCTTCTCCTGATTCTTGCTCTGCTAATAGGTGCTGAACATCGCCCTATCGGTACAAATGTGGGTGGTCGCACCAGTGTCGTACAACCATTCTCTGGGGTTGTTGCTTTCAACCATGTTGACCTCAGTCACCACTGCAAAAAAGTCCTCCTCAGTGAGATTCGCCTGAGCCTTCTCATCTTTGATCTTTTTGCGACACTCAGAAGTCTTGTGTCCCACTTTGTGACAGTAGTGGTATTTCTCCTTGAACTTTTCCACATTCACATTGATTTCAATACCTTTGTTCTTGATTTTTTTCCCAACGGCCTTCAAGGCCAAAGCAGTTTTAGAAGGCTTTCCAAGAGAGGCGTGTGCCTTTCCTTTGTCTTTGTGCTCAGCCATGTTAACATTGTGCTTCATAGCTGTGTCATTGTCAGCAGCTCGGTTCCTGGATTTCATCTGAAGCCTCATGATGAGATCCTCAAGACCTATCTTCTTCTTCTTATGCTTCAGGTAGTTCTTGAAATCAGCATAGCTTGGAGAAAACGTTTGAATGAACATGAGAGTTGTGAATGTCTCGCAGATTGACATTCCTTCAGCAGCTATTTCATGGAAAATGAGCTGAAATGCTTCCACCTGGTCCCTGATGGGTTTTGAATCCACCATTCTGAATTCATCAAACTTTGCCACCACATACTTCAGACAGCCAGCGTCCTCACCTTTATACTTCTTGTCCAATGATCTCCATAGCTCTTTCGCCGTGGGAATGTCACAGTAGACTTTGTACAATGGATCAATCAGACGACCCAAAATGTATCCTTTGCAGTTGAAGTCAGAATGCACCCATATGTCAACACTAGCTTGAGCATGGACATCTTTAACGGTGTAAGGGACCATGGGCTTATCCTCCTGGATGAACTTGTCAAGTTTCATCGTTGTCAGGAAGAACATGATCTTCTTCTGCCACGTTTTGAAGCTTTTGCCATCAAATTTATCAGGCATCAGCCCTTGTGTGAACACACTAGGCACAGCTTGAGGAGTAGCAACCATAACAGGAGCACTTGTGGTTCCTTGAACCGAACCGGTTTGGTAAAGACCAGCACCGAAAAGGCTACGGCGAGTGGTTTCATCAATTCCCGCAGGGAGGGTAGTGTTTGTTGTTCCTGCACTGGAACCAAAGTTTGTCACGCCGGTTGCACTCACGCCGGTTGCATCAGTCGCAGTGACATTGAGTGGAGTCTGAGTAGCGGTGGTATCAATGAGGGCATTGTTGTCGTTAGTCATTTTTTTCCTGTAAAAAAAACATGAAAACCGAATCAGTACTCCATTCAACAAATAACATATTATTTGTAATCAAAATAGTCTTAAATCGATTTTCATTTTTGGTATTTGAACCAAATCATATCGAGACATGTCTGAAAAAACGTTTTGCAAACTCGCTTAGAAGCATTCGCAGAAACCGTTTTGTGTAGACTTAGAATGTTTTACAAACTCGCTTAAGAAAGCATTTGTGAAAATGATTCATATATAAAAGTTTAAAAAATAAACCATCTAAAACATTTTGCGGATGATGCTATAAGCAATCACAAAACCGTTTTTAGAAGAGATAAGAAATGTTTCGCGGATAAGCAAATAGCAAATCGCAAACATCGTTTCAAATAAAAGAAAAAAACGTTCTGAAAATATCCAATAAAGCGTTTTGCAGTAGTGCTAGAATGCAAATCGCAAACCGTTTTGAGATAAGAAAAAAACGTTTCGCGGAAATGGTAAAACCAAATCGTAAACAGCGTTCCAAAGACCGTTTACAAACCTTTAAAAACCGTTTGATAAAAACGTTTTTCAATCCGATTAAAAGCTTTAGACAGAAAGTGATTTAAAGTTAAGATTGTAGAAGCCGAAAATCGAATTGAAATAACTGTAATAAATAAACGCGATGTTAAGGAAAGAAATGGGATGAAATAGCAAAATGAAACCCGATAAGAAAACGTTTCATGGAGTCGAGATATGAATCTCTTTCCTTAACTCTAAATATTCGCTCCGTAGTGAGACAGAACTGTACGAATATTGAGTCACAGGATAAAACCATGGCGGCGATTCACGCTTTACTCGTGAACGCCCTAACGAACTATGAACTCTACGAAACACTCTCGAACTATAGACTTACGCTAAAGGATTTTCTCTGTTGGTTTTTGCGATGTAAAAGAAGTTAGAATGAGAGAGGAGGAGACTCGTTTTTAAAGAGACGGAAGAGAGCCACTTTCCGCAACAGCTTCTGCACGTGGGCAGAAATCTCAAGCAATCTAAGCATGTTGGATTTTCCTAAATCCACCACAGCAGCCACGTCAACATTCTGTAAGCACTTCTTCTTTCTCGTTTTAAACATTCAAACAACTATTCTAACGTTTTGCTGTTTGCGTTTTGGTGAAGCTGTTCTTGCAGACAACTTCGTAGCACGAGACATCGGATTTGCAAACACCGCTGGACCAGAGAAGTTCCAAGCTGTGGCATTCCACTCCAAATCCAACCACTCAGCCTTGTTCATATGTGCCTTCTATGGCTATCATGATACCCTCTACGCCCACGTAGGGGAGCAACTTTACAGAGAATGCGACATTGTAGGCACGGTGGATTTTATCTTCGGGAACGCAGCAGCCGTGTTTGAGATGTGCTCCATCCATGCAAGAAAACCTCTTATGCAACAAGTTGTGACGGTTACAGCACATGGGGCGGACAACCAGGAGAAATCTGGTTTCTCCATCATAAGGAGCAAGATCTTGCGGTTCAAAAAAGACGAAGAGTTCGCGGTTGCTGTGTACTTAGGCCGGCCTTGGAAGAGCCACGCCACAGTGGTGGTTATGTAAACCGAGCTTGGGAGGTTGATTGACCCTAAAGGGTGGGTCGCATGGAACAGATTCGCGGATCCTCCACCTCCGACGGTGAACCTTGGTGAATACATAAACTATGACCCGGTTCGGACGTGAGAAACCGGGTCAAGTGGGTTGGGTATAGCTCGGTGATGGGGGAGGAGGATGCCCAGAGGTTTACCACTGATATCCTTATCAACAAATTGGGGTGGTTGAAGGAGTCTTGCGTTCCCTATAATGACTCTCTGTGAGGAGTTTGATTCCAATGTGATCCATGTTATAGTGTAAGTTTGAACTATATGATTATGCTTAGTATTATGTCTAGGTGAATATGTCTGCGAATGTTGTTGAGTAGTATGTCTTGGAATATTTCTCAATAAGTTACAAGTTATGGATCACATATTAGTCAAATCAGTGTAGCATCAATAACATAGTATGTTCTGTTCTGTTCTGTTCTGTGTAGAAGCCGAAAATCAAATTGAAATAACCATAATAAATAAACGCGATGTTAAAGAAAGAAACGAGATGAAATAGCGAAATGAAACCCGATAAGAAAATGTTTCATGGAGTCGAGATATGAATCTCTTTCCTTA
>OVBX01005878.1:0-12504 GCA_900406325.1 Erucastrum elatum
TGGTTATTTTTTTGGCTCAAACATGAGTTGGAGATTTTTTTGGCTTTAATTTAAAAGTTTAAAATTTTAATGGCTGTTTTCTCTTTTACAAAAGACCTAAAATGTTGAAACTTTCCAGATCTATTGGTTAATTAAGAATTCACTAAGGTTTTGGGGTTTGAAATGAAGATAAAACCGTTTTTAGGTAAAATGATAAAATTATCTATTATAAAATTATCTATTATAAAATTATTAATTTAGGTTTTCATAATTTATCTAATTGGATAAATTAGTGTCATGAAAGAAACCTTCTTGTTTGACGAACACTTACTTGTCTTATCTTTTTGTCTTAGTCAATTGTGCTACGATCTAGAAGAAGTAGTTTAAGCTAAGTTCAGTAATTGCATTGTAAGAAAGAAAATGTATTATATATGTGCAAACCACTCTTTTGTGTACATAAAAATAGCCAAGAAAAATAAGTCAAGAAAAGACAACAACAGCTAATAATAATATTCTAATTAACGTAACGTTTTACTCGAAATATTGATTTTGAAAACATTAAAGATTCGGTTTAGAAACATAACCATGTGCGTATGATGCGGTTTATTCAGATTAAACATACATGCAATGGTTGTTGATTACATCAACATCATTGACATTGGACCAATTATTAAATGGCATAAAAATAGCACCATGTGACGTTAATCCGACCCTATCACTTTCTTATTTTATTACTTCCTATAACCCCTTCTACCGAAGATAACATTTACAATGAAACATCTATAAATTAATAATGTTTGGACTATGATTTTTTATTAATTTATAAAAATTATTAATTTATCGAAATATTAATTGAACCAAAAACTTAATTTGAGACTATTAAATTATATTAATTTATAGAGGTTATACTATATATATATATATATATATATCGATCGGTTGTCTCAAGAATTATACAGGTATATACTGGGAACAAGATTATTGTTTACTAATATTCTTCTTCTTATAATTAAAAAAAAACAACTCATCAATTAAGTTAAAAGATCATCATCAATCGTTTGTGTTGCCACGTTGAGATTTTAGCGACGTTTACAATTGTGGAGTGGTCATCATGGAGGTTGGAGCTGATCACATAGCCAGCCACATTCGCAATAACATTTCTGAATATATAATACGATGCCTTCTTACCTGAAACCAGCTCCAAGAAATACTGCAGAACTATAGTAATATATGCCTCGGTTCGGTTAAAGTACTTGTGTAAAATTATTTTGGACCTAACCCTAAACACTTTGTATGTGTCATTGATTTTAGTGTACAGCGAACGACCTTGAAGACCAAAAAGTCAGATATTTCTAGAGATTCTGTCACCAGTTTTCGTTAATAATCAAACTTTGAATCTTCTTAAGGCGTATACGATAAATTCTCTACAAAACCACACATCTCTCAAGTCTCAACTCATTGTCTAAACTTCTACAAAAGCATGAAATACGTTTGTGAAGAGAGACCAAGACATAAGTTGACAGGCAAAGATTTAGTAAACAGCAACAAAACAAGGTATGAATAATGAATCGAATCTATATAATACCTATTAATCTATAAGTAGAGCATACTGATCTGATATGAGGGAGAGAAGAGAGAAAATAGATTAATGACTTTAGGCATCACTCAGTTGTCATTCTTATACCAGAAAATAAACTCAGCCATAAAGTTTAAGGTTTTATTGGGCAGACTAGGCCATCAATATTTGTTAAATTGCCATATCGAACTTTAAGTATTAAAAAATAACTTTACGTATTCATTGTTGCCTTTTTTTTGACATTTAGTATTGTTTGTTGCCCCTATAACGCAACTAGTAGCATATTATCATGGTATCTACTAGTGCCGGGCAAAAACTCTGAATCCGAAAAATCGAACCAAATCCAATCCGAAAAAGTATTACCAAAATTGATTAAATATTTAAACGGATTCAATTTTTTGGTATTTAAAGAATCGAAACCAAATCCGGTCCAAACCAAAATATTTCGGATATCCGAATGTATTTGATATCAATATACATATATATATATATATATATATATATATGAATTATTTTTGGATTTAATGTATATTAAGAAACATCAAAAATATATGATACTTTTAAATTATTCAAAATACTTGAAAATATATACAAATAGTCAAAAATAAATGTTTAAGGAATTAAACTATATTCAAAACACCAAAAATATTTTAAATATTTATTGATTTTCTATCAAAATATTCAAACAAAACCAATTTATTTGTTAAGTTTAGGTAGTTTGACACATATTATTCAAATTTATATGTAATATATTTTTTTTGGTTTTAGATTTTGTAAAATTATAAGTATATATAATTCATTTTAAATTTTTAAAGATAATTTAAATGAATTATTTGAACTCGAACTGAACCCAAAATAATCTGGCCCGAAATTTAGAAATATCCGAATGAGACTGAAACTTTTGACCCCAAAAATTCGAATAGATCCGAACCGAACCCGAATGGATCCGAACCCCTAGTATCTAGGTCCAGAAAACCCATAATCTATTTTTCTATAATAGGATTTCCTCCCTCTATATTTGAATTTATAATTTGAATTTATTTTCTTGTTAGTCCTTTTACTGCATTTTGATAAGAAAAAAAAACTCATGGGTGATTGGTTGTAAAGTGACCAATTTTTTCAGCTATTTTCCTTGCCAAAAGTTATTGTGTGGTGGAAACATGATCCGTAGCATTCAAAGGTAGCAGGCTCAAATGATTAATTCTTCAGATTTTTGTATTAAAAACATATATTGGCCGTTTCGTTGGTTCAAGGCACAAAACAACCTTTTCTGGAATGAATGTGTAAGACTCCAAGCAAACGTTACGTATATATTAGGCAAGAAAATCTTCTCTATTTGCGTTTACGTGGATAAAGTCCTTGCTCAGCTGCTTGCAATCCAAGTCACATAGTTGACCAGCGCTATCGATGACCAGTTCGTCGTTCCCTCTTCACCAATTGCCAAATCAAAAGAACATCTTTTTCGTAAGCAATTTCGTTTTGGCATTAACCTAATAAAAAGGGCAGTAAGACTGATAGATCATTAACTAAAACGAATTCTCAATTACGTTCATGTAAAAGAGGAGAAAAGATTAGGAAGTAAACAGATCTGGGTGGATTCGAACCACCAACCTCTCATAACGAGAGCTCTACCATTTTGAGCTTACAGATCTACTATTAACGCAAACCTTGTTACTCTTAGTAACAACATGACACCTTGCACACGAAGCATCCTAATGATAAAATCCTATTCACAATAGAGCGACAACAGCATCAATAATCTCGGAATGTTTATATAATGCATGTTAAAATAAACGATCTAAAGCAAAAATAGAAAATGAAATAACATCATCAAAACAAAATCATAGCATACCATGAAAAAAAAGTCGAGCTTCAACTCAACAATTAACAATTTCTTCAAATTGTCAACAACAAAATAATCTTTTCACTAAAGAAACAAGAGCTGTAGGCTAGAATCTTTCGACAAATTACAATAAAAAAAAAGTCAGACAGGTTACTTGTTCTAGATACCTCACTGCTTCAACATGAAAACAATCTTGCAAGAGCTGAGGATACCCACAAGGTCTTCAGACTCCAACGATGTTGCAAAACTATCGAAATGTCAAAGACAAAGTACAATATACAAACAACAGTATAGTATGGTGAAAGTTGATCGACGCTAACTGATGGTTCTTTGTATTAATAGTACTATTTTAACATAGTTCTTACAAAAATAATAAAAGTTATGGCTGTTTGTAAAGGTACTAGACGTTAATTAACATAACGAAGCCAATCTTGACTGGAATAATATCTCCAGAAGCAAATTAAAGCCGATGTTGAGGTTGTAATACGTATTGAACAGATGAATGGAGAATCAAGACTCAGATTTAAAGTACCTTTGCCTCTGTGGAGTACGTTGGATTTAGATATTAGCCGCGTTTGACTCCAGATCTGTTCAGGGTTAATTCAAAACATGTACGTGTATGGAGCGATACTACTATGGTGAACTGAGATCGAGTGGAAGAATCAGAGAGTGAAAGCGAGTGCAAGACACACATAGTGAGGGGGAGAACCCGGGCTTTAAAAAAAATTCCCCCGTGCGAACTCCCCTCTCACCAACACGAAACGATTTTTTTTATTATTATTTTTTGGTGAGACCTGCCATGCAAGCGCACCTGTCATGGCAAAGGTCGGATGACAAAGATGCTAATCAGAACTCATCGTCCTTAACAAACATCTCATACATCCTATCAATTCACATATCTCAAATCCTCTTCCCCTCTTCTTCAATTGCTCCTCCTCTCCGACGCATCATCAGATCATCAAACCGCAAAAGCATATCAAAGATCCGACGAACCTAGCTTGCCGAGATCAAGATCCTAGATCAGATCTGAGATTAATTAACAAAAATATAATATTACAATCGAATCCAATCGAATTAAACATCAAATCCAGTAACGATAGGGTTTAATTACCAGCTCTTCAACCGATCGTCGGAGATCTCAGCAGCTAAGATCCGTCTTCTTGATCATGAATCAAACCGGAGCTACTAGATCCATGTGTATACGACGCCGATTCGTAGATCGAATTCGACGGAAGAGCTGAATCGGAGAGTCTTCTACAAATACGCCAACCATTCGGCATGACAGAGTGAGCTCAAGAGAAAAGCGATTAAACCAAAAAAAAAGCTGAAAGAGATGATGATGATGATGAAAAGCGGGTATGAGAACCAATGAGATCGAGGCGTTTTTTTATACAGAGGGTTGGGACTAATGGACGGACGAGATGGAATGGATAGATTATAAGATCGACGGTTCAGATGTGATCTCTTGGTGATGAGGTAACGTGTTTGCTGGCGGTTTTAATGGGAGGCGGTTGTTTTACACAAAAAGACGTTTTAGGACATGGACAGCTAATCCTAGGGGTCGTTGGCGTTTTACCGATTCCATGCGTCTAACTTAACTAAGCACGTTTTCTTTATTTGACACAGAAATTAACAACGGCCCAAAATGTATTTGGGCTATAACAAAGCCCACGATAAAACCGCGGTCGCGGTTCAGAATAATCCAATCATCCGAAACACAATAGGGTAGTTAGTTATGTATCCTCTTCAAGAAATGACACTGATTATTTACCTTTTACAAGATCAAACGCTCTCAAGATCACTCTCTTCAAGTTCATTGTGTAATGGCAAAAGTATCAGCTAGTAATTGGCGAATTTGCGAGCAGTTGATAGTAAATTGTTGACAAATACTAAAACTGCGCGCCGAACGTGACCGTTGGCTTATAATTTAATTAACGCCACACACAAAGAACAATCGCAAACGCTAAAAGACAGTGTGGCAAACGAAACGAAAAAGAAAAACACAAACGCATCAAACTGCGCCGTTCTCGCCTTTTGTTTTATTATCACCGTCTCTTTGAAAAAGCTTTTCAATCTCTTCAAGCGACTTACCCTTCGTCTCGGGCATAAGGAAGAAGAAGAAGTTCCACGCCACCGCCGCAACTCCAGCAAACATAAAGAACGCTCCCCCGGTGGTTATCGCCCTAGACAACGACAAAAACGACATGGACACCGTGGCGTTCATCACTCTGTTCACCGCAACGCCAAGACTCGCTCCTTGCGCCCTAAGCTTCAACGGGAACACCTCAGAGCTATACACCCAAGTTATCGGCCCAAGCCCAACAGAGAAAAACGCTACAAAACTTTAAGCAGAAACAATACTCAACACCAAAGCCCAAACCAGTTTCCCGCCAGAGTTCTGAGCCATCGTTAGCCCAAACCCTAACATCGTCAACGCGCCAATCATTCCCCCAACACTAGTCAACAAAAGCTTCCTCCGACCTACCTTGTCGAGCAAGAAAGTCGCTGTGAAAATAAACGTCGTCTTCATGATTCCGACACCGATCGTAACCAAGAATAGCTTGCTTTTAGCCGTGATTCCTGCTTTCTTGAAGATCTTCGGACCGTACAACAGCACGGCTTCGATACCCGTCGCGTGCTGGAAGAAATGAATCCCTAACGCAGTCAAAAGAACTCGTCGTACCGCAGGTGTTGGTCTTAAGATGAGCTCTTTCTACACTCCTTCGCCGTGAGTTTTCTTGTTCTCCATCTTCACAACTTCATCTTCACAATTTTCATCGATTCCCGCAGCTGTTTTGATGTCTCGAAACCGTATCTCAGCTTCTTCAGGCGAGTTTGATACCAACTTCAGTATCCTCTTGCCTTCTCCGAGACGGCCTTGCAAGATCAACCACCGTGGAGACTCGGGCATTTTCAAGATCCCTAACGCCAGCACTAGCGACGGGATCGCAGCTATGCCGAGCATCAGCCTCCAGCCGATGTGCATAGGTAACTTGGAGAAGAAGTAATTGACTAGGTAACCTAGTAAAATCCCTATACTGATGCAAAGATGAGGAAGAGAAGCTAAGAGTCCTCTATGTGAAGCGGTTGCTATCTCGGCTGAGTAAACCGGAGCAACCATTAGTGCAAAACCGACGCCGAGACCGGCTGTGCATCTACCGGTGAGGAGAACGGGATAACTTGGACCCCATCCCATTAGTATTGAACCTAACATAAAAAGTATTGAGGCTAAGACGATTGTGTAACGCCGTCCGATTATATCTGAGGTTCTTCCAGCGAGTAATGATCCGAATAAGGCACAGAGGTTGAGGATTCCGGTGAGAACTTCGATCTGAACCTCGTTAGTCTTGAGATCTTCTTCAATAAACACCATTGCTCCACTCATAACACCAGTATCTATACACATGTACCAAAAAATACCATATGTTATCGATTCTTGTGATCATTTTTTAAAAAAAAAACTTACAAGCCCAAATAATTTATATTGTTGAATACTATCTAGATATCAAATCAAAAACAAAAGTTGAAGAGAACAAATATATTTTGAACATTAAAATTGACATAGAGAAAAGAATACTTAGAAACTAAGACATTTTTTGCCGAATCTAGTATATATTTAAATCTTAGCATCTATAATTTCAAGATTACTAGGGATACACGCTTTATATATGTGTAAAGTTGTAAACAAATGTTTTTAGATCAGCCTTTCAAATTAAAACTCCAATAATATTCAACAAAAATGTTAGTTTTGGAGGTTTCTTGTAATGCACTTACCGTAACCAAAGATAATGGAAACGATGGAGGCGACAATAGAACACTGAAGAGCGTATCTATTAACTCCGGGTGGCTTTTCATTGGTTGGCTTCTCGGTCTGGTCGGGATTCTTGCTGGAGGTCTGATCTTCCATGATTACTTTATCACCACGGGTAAAAGAAAATATTTCAAACCAACTATGGAGTATACAGACTTTATATCTGCCTCTCTTAGTTAGAAGCTTGTGCCAGAAAGTTAGTTATGAGTTTGGTTCACAATATCTTTTTCTCACTACCAAAGAAGATTCGTTAATTATATATAGAAAAAACTTATGACGACAGAAGACAGTACTCGTCAAAGCCACATGCTTGAAAGAGGGGATTTAGTTATTTGAAAATCAATTGAAAAGACTCATCCACACATCTTTGATTTATGTATTTATAGAAAATTAATTTGTGTTGTGATAAATCACTTAAGACCCGATCAATGGTTCTAATTATACAGACCCTAACTACTTGTGTGTAATAAGAATAAGCAGCTTCACCTGACTTAAAACTTGGAACTCTCATGTGTATAACTTTCCAAATACTAATTAAGTTTTGATTTTTGATAAGAACGTATATGAAACCAATTATAACGTAAACTCTGACAAGCTAACATTTTTGTAATTTGATGAAAAGATATGGGTGGACACGAGTCCACTATTATTGGGTGATTAAGAACATTTTTTAATATCTGTGTTTTTGGTTTTATCCTCGTCAATATTTATAAGTTATGTCACTGTGTAAAACGTCATGAGTCCATTTTAATATTTTTTCAAAGTAAATTTAGATAATTTAATGGAAGAGTCAAGTGACTATTTGAATTAACAGAATTAAAAAAGTTAGATTGATTAGACTTTGTTTTGAATCCTGGGAAAAGCCAAACATGGTTTGCTTAATTAAGTAAATAGGAAAAACATAGCACGTAATTAGGTAGGCGATAGTAAAATTTTAAAATCATAATCTTTATATATTCAGTTAAAATGTCATGTAATAAACATGTACTAATTAGTATAGTTTTCCGTTTTTTACTGTAACTTAGTTTTCCGTATTTTTTCTTCCAATACACGCGAGTATAAGTGGGCCCAAATTTCATGCTGTTTAACATGATACTAATCGAGAGTATTATACAAAAAGATCATATATACGCTTATGAATAGTCAAATGGAACAAGTGAAATAAACATGTGAGGTTCCATATTTAACCTACGATTAGTAAGACGAACCCTCAATAACGCAAAACTCATCGCTCACTAAACACTGGTTTACCTTAATTGATAGAAATGTTGCATGATAGAATGGCAATTAAATGAACTGTTAAATAATAATCTTTTATTTTTCCATATAAGCATGTAATAATATAAGCTATACAACGAAAACTTACCTACATCTTGCGACAAAAACAGTACATATCCACGGAAACAAACAATTGTGAACTAAAAGTTAAATGTGTCCTATTTTTAAAAAAATATATACATATCGTGCGAATCAAATTTGATTTGATCTTGAAAACAATACTTTGTTATGATATACTAAAGACTAAGAAACGTTGAGGACAAGAAATCTTAGAAAGTAGCTGCTTTGTGTATTGACGTATTGTTAAGAACATTTTCATCAATGTTGGACCCATTTAGTTTATAGTACATCATGTGCGATGTCATTGCCTTGTGTGAATGCCAGCTAACGAATGAATTATGCATATGTAAAGATAAGACAATGTACTGGCCGATGAATCATATATGTAAAAAAGTTTATATTGGACTCATTAGTGTTAAACAAAGACATCTTACTTTTCAACAAAAGTGTTCCACAAACCAACCTTATTAAAACATTAATCCACAAACAAATCTTATTCAAACATTAAGGGGTCATGTGTATTCATGCAAAACAAAGAATATAATAGTACAATTCGTTTAATGACCCAAAAGAATCATGTCAAATGCAGAATTTGTTTAGCCTCTCCCAACCCGAGGCTTTGAATGTGTATACAGAACATAAAACAAAAGAAACTTGAATTCATCACAAAGCACAAAGCGTGTCGAACGTAACAACAATGAACTCTATGAAGCTCAATAGATAAAACTTCAAGCTTAAACAAGCTAATTTATGAGGAAAGTAAAATCCAGGAGACGAACTTATAAGTAAAAGAAGCTAAAGCAAAAGAATCAGATGTTCAGTTGCCATGCTCATGATCTTTCCTAAGCAGGAGTAGGAGTTGACGAAGGAGCATCGGTTTTCGTATCCAGCCCGAGTTCCTCCTCAAGTTTCTTCCACGCATTCAAGAAACTCGGAGGGAACTTCTTCTTCACCGTCCTAATCAACCCTTTGGCATCATCCACCTTCTTGTTCCTCACCAACCCAACAGCCAAATGCTGCAAAGTATTAAAATCCGGAATCTTGTTCATCCCCACACTCTTCTTGAACATCGCATACCCTTGCTCATACAACCCACTATCACAAAGATGAAACACCAACGTCCTAAACGTCGCCGCATTGGGAGCCAACCTGTTCCTCTTAAGCCCATCAAACACTTTCTTAGCCTCATCCAACATCCCTTTCTCGCAATACGCCGTCATGAGATAGTTGTAACTAATCGTATCAGGCTTCACGCCCTTAACACTCATCTCCTCAATCAACTCCCAAACTCTCTCAGGACCTTCCTTCTGAGCATTCATCAAACGAACGTTGTAAGCCGCACTATCAATCTCACACCCTTTCTTCACCATCTCCTCCCACAAGCTCTCAGCTAACTCAACCTTACCATTCTTATACAAAGAGTTTAAGATCGTAGTGAAAGCAATCGTAGTAACCTCCATCTTTCGTTTACCTTCCATCTCTCTCATGATCTCAATAGCTCTCTCCGGAGAGCCGGAGTCACAGTAAGACTTAATCAAGATCCCATAAGAGACTCTATCGGGGAGGATAGTACTAAACCTCTTAGGCATTTCGTCGAACAGTTGGGGGACTTTTTCAAAGTTACCGGAATTGAGACAAGCGGTGAGCAAGGCGTTAAAGGAGACAGCTGTCCTCGGCGTCTCGTACCGACCCATCTCCTCGAAAGCCTTGACGGCGTGATCGAGCATGGAGGCTCTTCCGTAGGATCTGATGAGGGTGGAGTAGAAAGGCTCCTCCTTTATCCTCGGGTCGTCCTTGTGGGATTCGATTAGGGTTTCTATGTCTGAGAATCGGTTGCATTTCGCGAGGCGGCGGACGGTGAGCTCCTGGGCGTAGCGGGAGGAGACTGGGGAGGAGGAGTGGTTGGAGACGTTGGAGTAGATCTCGAGGGCTTTGTCGGGATCGTGCTGTTTGCGGAGGATGCTCTTGGCTTTGGAGGCGGAGATCTTGGTGGTGGTATCTATGGTGGCGGTGGCGTCTGTGGCGGATGCGGTGAAGCGGCGGATGTAGCGGAGGGAGAGGCGAGATGCAGCCATTTTTGCAGAGGAGGTGACGAAATGGGGAGAGAGGGGAAAGGGCGCAAATGGAGAAGCTTTAGGGTTTAAGGTTTTTTTGCAAATATTTTTATTTCTGATACATTTACTATTTATCAAAAATTATAAAATGGTTAACATCAGTGACTGTCTAATAAATTTATAGTTTTACTTATTTTATGAAAAATGTATGTTTGATGATTTTACTTTATCACCAATGTTCTAAAAATCGTTAGTCTTTAACTAAGCGTTCTATAAAAAGATTAGTGACTAGACAGATTAGTCGTTAGCAAATTATTGATTTGTTTTACATATTTTATACATTTATATGACAGTTTAGTTTTAAAAATTAATTATAAAATTATTTTTATGAATTATCAAAATTAAATAAACAAAACATAAGAAATTAGACAAACTTTTAGATTTATACTTACATTACTGTTCAATTCAACATATTTAGACAAATTTAGATTGATTTAAATCGATTTTAAACAATTTTAAACACTTTAAATCAAACTAATTCAAATAAATCGGTATGAAATGAATTCTTAAAAAATTGTTTTGAATAGTACAGAGTTGTCACCTAGTAATAGTTAGATTTATCACACTAGATCTAGGTGCTGCCTAGACCGATTTTTAAGACATTACTTATCACACTAAACTATTTTACAAAAAAAGTTGTTTCTATATAACAATGAAAATTATCTGATAATTGTATTTATATCAAACTAAAGCGTTTCATAAAAGAATTAAATCTAACTATTACTATTTTATTTGCTTTGTCAAAAAGAAACTGTTTTATTTGCTTTGTCCCGAAAGATATTTCATGAACTATTTCTTCAAACTAACGTGAAAGAATTGAAGTGAATCTTTTCGTGAAAACAAGAGAACACTTCAACCCAAATAGTATTTTTGTTGAAATTTCATTAATTTAGTAGACATTCAAGGGAATAATGTTTCTTCTGGGTCACTGAGATGTTGATGATGAATGTATATACGAAAACGAAACCAAAGAAAGATTTGATTGGTAAAATCATGAGGTTTATAACAAACAGAGGTATCAAAATCATACATTGGTCTTAAAACAACGTAAAGGGTCTTTTACTGAAGCCAAAAAACTTAAGAGAAGTTAAGGTACTAAACAGTAAAGCAAACAAAGGATGAGCTTCAGGCTCCGTACTCTCCCTGATCAAACTTGTCTTCAGGGTAAAACACAGCAACCACTTCGTTCCCTCCAAATTTCCTACCATTCATCCCGCTTCTTGCCCTCGTCGAACCTTCAGTATCAGCATACTTCAAGAACACCTGCATCCAAAAGATATATCAACAATAAGATCCCCATAGAATCGAAAATTTACAAGAGAGAGGTAAGGTTTATAAGTACAAACCTTGCCAAGGCCTGGCACTGGCTCACCGCTGGGGCTGGGACGCGGAATCACAACGCTGGTCAAGTTACCTGCATTTTAAGAGTTAAACAACAAACATTCCAAATACACAAGACAGACAAACAGAGACGAAAACGTTAGTTTTTAAAGAGTAGCCATTTGTGAGAAAAAAAAAAAGATAGAGGTTAATGTAGTCTCCAGTCTCAGTATGTTAGGGGCTGATTCTTTATAGCAAAAGGCTGTAAAACAGACATATACAAACCAAAAGAAAACAGAGAGACAGATCAATATGCTTTTTCTCCAAAATGAATCTGATAAAATGCAATTAAAAAGACATATCTTACCAAACTTGCCGCCTTCTTGTCTCATGTCCTCCATTATATCTTCGTACTCCTCGTCGTCTTTAAGCTCATCCTCAGTAACAACTTGTGTCAAACAAACAACTGTTGTTGCCGCTGGACCTGGCTGGAACATATTCATCTGCAAAACCATAAGGTTAC
>OVBX01005880.1:0-12068 GCA_900406325.1 Erucastrum elatum
AGACCTTCCCATGGTGTGATTGAGCTGATCTTGTGACACAAGATATAGCTTTGAGTTAGCTGTCCAATGCCACCGGTTTGAGGTGGTTTGAGGTCAATACAACGGTTAGATAAAAGTTATGCTCGTTTTACCTAATAGTGGTTAGTCTGCTTCCCGAGAGAAAGCTGTCGAAAATAGGAATGTATGTCGATCGATGCCAGAATGCGGGCCAGGCATGATTTATGACCGCCTAGAGCGTAGAAGCCATCAAAAATTACCAGAATGCCCTTGGAAGACCAAAACCCCTATTTATGTTATTTTAAGCCATTGTTGACAACTACATTTTTCTTATCCTTGTTCTTAGTGAGAGAGAAGGGAGGAACTCCTATCAGAGTCCTCCTGGAACTCCATTGGTTTTTATATCTATTCATCTATGATTTCTGTGACAAAATCCATGTTTGAATTGATCCACCTGTTAGGTTTAGGGTTCAGATAGGGTATGTGGGATTAGACCAAAATATAGAATTGCTAAGTTATGATATTCATCTTTGAAGATTGTTCTTATTGCTTGTTTAGAAGTAATTACTTTGAACTCGATTATAGATTTATTATGTGATATATCTTCTCTGAGCTAGGACTTGCTAGAGACAATCGAGAGCTGATCTAGCATTAATCCTAGTGAACTTTTATCAACTTGTGTGTAAAGCTTACTAGAGGCGCATCGGTCGATTCTCCTATAGAGACATCGTTCGATACGACGCAAAGCTTGTTGATCGATACGCCTAATCTGGAATCGATTGATGCTTTCCTAAAATTGACAACGGGAGTTGGAGTTCTTGGATAGTAATAAATAACCTAGAAATCGAGAGATGATCGGTTATTCTAGTAGTTGAGTTCTATAATATCATGTTTTAGTCTATATATCATTATAATCCTGATTTCCGAAATAGAAACCCTAGATCTAGCAACCATCATTCCATCAAACAACTCCTTGCCAAGCTGAACAATTATATTGTTCAACTTATTTACTGCTTTATTTATTACTTGCTTTATCACTGTTTTAAACCCTATTAGCCTAGTTTAATCATATAACTATTAGATCTATTAGGTTCCCTAGCTCCCTGTGAATTCGATCCCTCAGTACCACAACTGGACCTCTTATTTGAGAGAGTACAAGTCACTCCTTAGGCTCTAAGTGCTAAGTTTTTTTTTTGTGAAAAAGGTCCCCCTTTACCTCTCGCCTAGTTCTCCCTATATACTCCCTCCAAGGTTGGTTTGAGCGTTCCCGAAGTACCCTTTGGCCGAGTTAAGCATCTTCTGAAAATATTCCATTTTTCTCGATCTTCATGGTTATCTGCGGAAACTTGACATTTATCTTCGGAAAGTTAATATGTATCCTCTTTCGGGGATAAGATGTACACTTTAATAATGCTGATGGGTTTTCGTCAAATAAAATAGTAAGTGGGTTCTTACTCTCGTTTTAGGCCCCTTTGGGCCGTTTTGAACTTGTAACGTTTATACAATTTTTAAATAAGTTATCGTAATTTCTATTGTAAAGTCACGACATTAGCCGTACTTAGAACTCGATCCAGGGTCAGTATAGTCGTTATTTATGAGAGGTTGCACCAAGGTTTAGACGAGAAGGCATGAATTGGTGTTGGACCAAAAGTTTTTGGGTTGGATTGATGTTTCGAAATAACCCACTTGCGATCGTCGAGCGATTCGCTGGGTTGAACTACTCGACGATCTTTGAGTGGTTCGTAGGACTAAACCACTTGACAATCATTGAGTGGTTTGCGGAACTGAACCACTTGACGATCTTCGAGTGGTTTGCATGACAGAACCACTCGACGATCATGGAATGTTTTGCGGAACTGAACCACTCGACGATCGTCGAGTGGTTGGCGGGACCGAACCACTCGAAGATCGTCGAGAGGCTTGGCTTATTCGACCAATCAACGATGGTCAATTGGCTCGATCGTCGGACAACTCGGCGATCATCGAGTGGTTCGTGTGAACCGAGCAGTTGACGATCGTCGAGTGGTATGTATGGTTAAACCATACGACGATCGTCGAGTGGCTCGGTTTGTGCCGATCATTCGACGATCGTCGAATGGCTCGGTTTGTGCCAATCACTCGACGATCGTCGAATGGTTCCATGATCATTCCACTCGACGATTGTCGAGTGGTTCGCTTGGTCGGACCGCTTTGATGATCGTCGAGCGGTTTGATCGTTAGTTCGATGATCGTCGAGTGGCTCGGTGTCTCGATGTGTTGTTTGTTTTAAGCTTTTAAGGATACTCTTTTCTTAAGGATATTGTATTGGTAAATTTTTACTATCTTTTTGGAAATGTGATTTCCGAGGATTTTCAGATGTTAATTCCGTCGTGACCATTTTTTGACGCCAACATCAGATAAATCGTTCTAATTTGTTAAATTCCATACTTCTGCTTTATGATTTTTACCTTACCACCGACTGTGTTACATTGAGAAAGTGTAATTTAAGTCTGAGGGATTACTAACGTTTATCTACTTTACGAATCTTATTTAAAATGTTTTCAAAATTTTGTAGAAGAGGATAATGAACTTCATAGAGTTACGTTTTCTATCTAACCACTCTTCAGCACCGTTTTAGACTTATTAATTGAAGATAGTGCTAAAAATACTAAAGTGGATCAACTTGTCAACTACCCACAGTTGCTAAGATTGTTTGAAGGAACCAAAGCTGACCTCCAATACTAAACCTGACTCAACTGCTTGTCTTGGGCTTTAGTGTCGGAGGCCAGCTTTGATCAAAAAGAAGTGTGAACATGACTCAACTGCTTGTCTTTGGTCAATAAATCTACACAAGGTTCAATTCATATGAATTCCTGGATATAGGTAAAAAGGAAGTGAACAAGACTTGGTGGCAACCACCATTAAGTCTTGATTCATGGAAGTCTGTCCAATCTTGGTCAATGATCCTGCAACAGAAGCACACTTTGACTAAGAGAGAATTGAGTAGAGAGAGAGGATATAAACTAACTTTTACCTGCAGGTCTAGATACTTGTTTGAGAATCCTTGCATCTTGTGATTGATACTCCCAAGGTAAAGCCTGCACTTTTATTTATGTTAAGGAATGAGGTTTGTAAAGGGGAATATCAACAAGATTTGCTAAGTTCTTCGCTACGTGAATTTGGTTGCTAAGCTAGGATATGGTATAATATACTTTTGTGATTAGGACCTCTTAAATGTGGATTGCAATATTGAAGTGGTGATGATTCTAAGTTTTAAATCTTGTGAGTCCCTGCTATTTTCAAACCTCTTTCAGAGAGACAGGATGTATGTTTGGCTTGATCGACCATAGATTTTACCCATTTTAGCTATCGTCTATAGGTGTTTTATATGTATTTACTACGATATATTGTCTATTTAGAGTGTTTACAGGTTCGGGTACGTTCTGGATAAATATGATGATTTTGGTGTCTTTTGGAGCCTTTTAAGTGCAGAGCTGCGCAGACGCGTCAGATGTTTATATATGGATGGAGACCTTCCCATGGTGCGATTGAGCTGATAGTTTTACACAAGATAAATCTTTGATTTATCTTTCAAATGCCACCGGTTTGAGGTTAATCCAATGGTTAGATCAGACGTTTTGCCCGTTTTACGGAAGCGTGTCCAGTCTGCCTCGCGAGAGAAAGCTTTCGAGAAGAGGAATGTATGTAGATCGATGCAACACACTTCATATTGATCGACATGGATGCCAGAATGCGGGCCGAGCATGATTTATGACCGCTTGGAGCCCAGATGCCATCACAAATTACCAGAATGCCTTTGGACGACAAGAAATCCTTTTTATGTTATTCTAAGCTATTGTTGACAGCTACGCTTTCTTTTGGAAAGCCCCATAATCTATCAACGGCGCTAAAACGTTGTCGCGATTTTTCGGACCCAGATTCAGCCTTTTGGAACTTCAAACGGGCTGCTGAACTTTGTGGCTCGTAAAAGATTTGCGAAGATGTCTTTCTACTTGTTTTTTTATTTGTTGATGTGTTCTACTTTATTTAGGAAACAAAATACCGACCAATCATGTGGGTCCCACGTCCATGCCCTCAAACCATGGACCTTCAAACGGGCTTCTGAACTTGGCTCGTAAAAGATTTGCGAAGCTGTCTTCCCACTTGTTTTTTTTTATTTGTTGATGTGTTCTACTTTATTTAGAAAACAAAATACGGACCAATCATGTGGGTCCCACGTCCATGCCCTCGAACTATCCGAACAAAAGGATATATGGAATCACTAGTCATGTCCTAACGGCTGCGATCATACAAGCACTGATGCACTGGATCCCATCAGAACTCCGCAATTAAGCGTGCCTGGGCGAGAGTAGTACTTGGATGGGTGACCTCCCTGGAAGTCCTCATGTTGCACCCCTTTTTATTTTTTATTTTTCATTTCCAAGTTTAATTTTGGAAAATCCATAACTTTTGGACCGTGAAGAACTACGACGTCCATAGTACAATTTTGGAAAGCCCTAGAAACCATCAACGGCGTTGAAACGTCGTCGCAATTTTTCGGGCCCAGATTCAGCGTTTTTCAACCTCAAACGGGTTGCTGAACTTTATAGCTCGTAAGAATATTGCGAAGCTGTCTTTCCATTTTTTTTAATTTGTTGATGTGTTCTATAGGTAGAAATAGACAAAATAAACACACAATTGGTTACACAGATTTTGATAAAGTTAATATTAATCTATATTTGTGCAAATTTAACCTATTGTTAAACAAGAAAACATCTCCAAAAAACATCTTCTTTCAATTTCTACGTTATAACATCTCACGAAACGCACCGTTATGGAGAGAAGGCGATTGGCGACAGGAAAGGCGATTCTAGAGTTCCCGATTTCCTCGATCTCTTCGAGATTCATCTCCACATAGGGATGAGTCCGACGGAGATTCCGGGGGATCCTCCGGTTCCGGTTACACAGAAGTCATGGGTTACGGTTGCGGCGGAGAAACAAGTTCTGAAAAAGTACGATATGGAGATTTCATCTTCGGAAGGGAAGCTATCGGTGGAGGTTCCTTCAGCGGTGGTGGATGAAGCGAGTCTGCTGTGGGATGATTTCGTCATTGCTCGATTCATGGAGACGGCTCCTCACATAGCGAAGGTTCACGTGATTCTAAACAAAATCTGGAGGTATGGAGACAAGGTTCAAAAGATTGATGTGTATGAAATGGATCCAATGACAATGAGGATCCGTGTTCCGAATGCGAGTGTGAGGGAGAATGTTGTGAAGAGAGGCATGGGGAATATTGCGGGGATTCCGATGGTTGTTTCAAAATGGTCACCGGTGGAGGTTGATACGGAAACAAAGTTAACTCCTCTATGGGTACATCTAAGGAAGGTTCCGATGAGCATGTACTCGTGGCAGGGATTAAGCTTCATTGCGAGTGCTGCGGGTGTACCAAATAAGCTCCACTCAGAGACGATAGCATGTACGAATTTTGAGGTAGCAAAGATCTGTGTGAAAGCTGACTTATCGAAACAGTTGCCAAAGGAGATAAACTTCACCATACAGGGAGTAGAGACTTTGGTAGAATTCAAGTATCCAGCGCTTCCAACGAAATGCAAGGTGTGTGGGAAATGGGGTCATTCTGAGAAAGTGTGTTCTAATAGAGTAGACGAGGCGAAGCGAAAGGATACTGTGGAGGATTCAGTAATGGTTACTAAAGGTTTGGAGTTGGGGAGTAGTGCAGTGGATGAACAAGAAGTAACTGATAGGGGAGTGGTTACTAAAGTTTTGGAGTTGGGTAGTAGCACAGTGGATGAACAAGTAACGAAGGGAAGTGATGAGTTGGAAAGAACAGAGGAAATGGAAGTAGAAAAGTCAAAAGAAAAATGGCAGAAGGTATCAGCAGAGAAAGCGAGTAGAAGTCCAAATAAGCCTTTACAAGAGTTGCAATTTGGTCAGATAAGGATAGTATCCCCTTCAAGGTTTATTGCTTTAAGTACACTGGAAGAAAATGAAGGGGAGATGGAGCAGATAGAAGGAGATGTAATGGATGAAACAATAGTAGATAAAGGAGACGAGATGGAAGAAATATCAGTTGATTGTGAGGAAGGGGAGATATTGGAAAAAAATAAGGATGTGGATATGGGGAGTAATGTTACTGAAGAGGAAAGGAAAACAAAGATGACAGAGGCTAGAGAAGGGAGACCAATACTGCCTCGTGATTCAAAAACAAGACACAGGGTTCTCTCGGATGCTTCAAATCAAGCCAAGAATGATCTTGGGACGACAAGGGGCTCCCGAAAGAATCATTGATGTCAGGTTTTTTCTGGAACGTTAGGGGATTTAATAAAACCATTAAGCACGAGGTAGTTAGGAGATGGGTGAGAAGTGAAGGTATGCAATTTGGATGTTTGATAGAAACAAGAGTAAAAGAGAAGAAGGCTGAGAAGATAATTTCGAGTGTTTTCAAAGGCTGGGATAGTATTTCTAATTATGAGTTCCATAAGCTGGGAAGAATATGGGTAGTTTGGGGACCGTTGGTGCGTATGACTCCAGTCTACAAGAGCAGTCAGATCATCACGTGTTCAATACTAATAAAAGGTTCAGAGGATTTTTTCTGCTCTTTCATTTATGCTGCAAATGGTATGGAAGAGAGGAAGAGTTTATGGGAGGATATTAAGTCACATTATGATTCTCCTATGTTTAAAAACAAGAAGTGGATGCTAATAGGGGATTACAATGAGATATTGGAGGGGGATGAACATTCTGAGTATGGAAATTTGCCGAGGGTTACTACTGGTATGAGAGATTTCCAGGAGGTTGCAAGATATTGTCGGTTAACAGATATGGGGTTTCAAGGCCCGAAGTTCACATGGTGTAATAAGCGGGAGGAGGGACTTATTTGTAAGAAGTTGGATCGGGTATTGGTCAATGAAGAATGGTTGCTTACATCAAAGGCATATTGTGTTTTTGAGCCAGGAGGATGTTCAGATCATTTGAGGTGTAGGATACAGTTGGAGGTTGAGGAAAAGAAGAAGCGGAGACCGTTCAAATTCACAAATTCGATTGCAACAATGCCGAAATTTAAGACTCTAGTTGAAAATATTTGGAAGGAGAATACAAAGCTTTTTCACTCTACAACTGCAATGTTCAAGCTAACAGAGCAATTAAAGGCGTTAAAGCAACCGTTGAGAGGGCTAAGTAAGAAGAAGCTGGGGAACTTACCAAAGAGAACAAAGGAAGCTTTATTTGATCTTTGTGATAAGCAGAAAGCTACGCTTGAGAGTCCATCAGTAGATAATATGCAAGCAGAGGTTAGGGCTTATGAGAAGTGGAAAAGATTGGCAGATTTGGAAGAATCTTTCTATAAACAAAGGGCTAAGTTGCACTGGCTTGAAGTTGGAGATGGAAATAACAGGTACTTCCATAATGCTATAAAAATCAGAGAAGTAAGGAATAACATTCGGGAGATTCTTAGGGCGGATGGATCTATTACAAAGACTGAAGATGAGATTAAGGAAGAAGCTGAGAAATTTTTCACTGATTTTATGACTACTCTACCAGAGGATTTTGAGGGTGTTACAGTAGAGAAGCTGAGAGATCTATTGGGGTTTCAGTGTAGCGGCATTGACTGTGAGAAGTTGATAAAGGAAGTATCAAAAGAGGAGATAAAGGCAGTATTGGATAAGATGCCAGGGAGTAAGTCGCCAGGCCCAGATGGGTATACAGCAGAGTTATTAGAGAAGCTTGGTTGATTATTGGGGAAGATGTCACTGTTGCGGTTCAATCTTTCTTCATAAAAGGTTTTCTTCCTAAAGGCTTAAATTCTAATATTCTGGCATTGATTCCAAAGAAGGAAGAGGCAAGGGTAATGAAGGATTACCGGCAAATATCTTGTTGCAACGTTTTGTACAAGATGATATTGAAGATTATTGCTAACAGATTGAAAGAGGTTCTACCGAAGTGTATCTCTCTCAACCAGTCAGCTTTTATCAAAGAGCGACTTCTCATGGAAAATGTGTTGCTTGCTACTGAGATTGTGAAGGACTATCATAAAGAGACAGAGTCTCCTCGTTGTGCTATGATGATAGACATATCGAAGGCATTCGACTCGGTTCAATGGTCATTCTTATTTAACACTGTGAAGGTGCTTGGTTTACCAGAGAAATTTATACACTGGATATCATTATGTGTTACTACAGCTTCGTTCTCGGTACAAGTCAATGGAGAGCTTGCTGGGTATTTTCAAAGCCGGAGAGGACTGAGACAGGGATGTTCTCTATCACCTTACTTGTTCGTAATATGTATGAATGTTCTTTC
The DNA here is from genome assembly GCA_900406325.1 of Erucastrum elatum. Taxonomy (NCBI): domain Eukaryota; kingdom Viridiplantae; phylum Streptophyta; class Magnoliopsida; order Brassicales; family Brassicaceae; genus Erucastrum; species Erucastrum elatum. The sequence goes on from OVBX01005880.1 coordinate 8,290, forward strand.
AAGAATTCTGGATGAAGCTGCAGTGAAAGGCCTTATCGGATACCATCCAAAATGCAAAAACATTGGCCTCATGCACCTCTGCTTTGCAGATGATCTGATGGTTTTTACAGAAGGTACACAAAGATCAGTGGAGGGGATTCTAAAGGTATTTGAAGAGTTTGATAGAATGTCGGGTTTAAAGATCAGTTTGGAGAAGTCCACACTGTTTATGGCGGGTCTTGGAGTTCATAAACAAGAGGAAATCTTGCACCATTTTCCATTTGAAGCAGGAAAGCTTCCTGTTAGATATCTGGGACTACCTCTCCTGACGAAGAATATGACGGTAACAGATTTTCTTCCTCTAGTTGAAAAGATCAGAAAACGCATTGGATCGTGGACATGGCGTTTTTTATCCTATGCTGGGAGAATGCAACTGATTAACTCAGTTATTGCTAGCTTGGCTAATTTTTGGATGGCAGCTTTCAGATTACCAAGTGGATGTATTAAGGAGATAGAGAAATTATGTGCTGCATTCTTGTGGTCTGGTCCAGACTTAAATAGTCGGAAAGCAAAAATAGCTTGGCATGAAGTTTGCAGAACAAAACAAGAGGGTGGTTTGGGTATTAGATCTTTGAAGGAGATGAATGTGGTGTGTATTTTGAAGCTAATCTGGAGGGTTCTCTCAGCAAATTCGTTGTGGGTCAAATGGATACACGTTTATCTCATACGAAAAGGATCGATTTGGACAGTGAAAGAAGCATCATTGGGATATTGGATGTGGAAAAAAATACTGAAGTACAGAGAGAAAGCGAAGTATCTGTATAGAGTTGAAGTGGGAAATGGAAGAAAGGCATCTTTCTGGAACGAGACTTGGTCTCCTCTTGGGTGCATTAATGAGTTACTAAACTATAGAGGATATATTGATATTGGAATGCTAGCTGATGCGAAAGTTGTGGATTGTGGGAATCATAGAAGAAGGAAGCATCGAGTTAAAATCCTAAATGATATAGAAGAAGAGATGGTGAAGGTTAAAAGTAGACTGCAGCAGGATGTTGAGGACATTTCCTTATGGAAAACAAGTAGTGGGAAGTTTAAGAAGTATTTCTCAACTAATGAAACTTGGCAAATCATTAGAGAGAAGCATGAGGAGCTTGATTGGTATAAAGCGGTATGGTTTAAGAATGCGACACCTAAATTCTCATTCTTAGTCTGGTTAGCAGTCCGTGACAGACTATCAACTGGAAGCCGTATGAGGAGTTGGAATGGGAATGTGGATTCAAGTTGTATCTTCTGTCAGGATCCTCTTGAAACAGTGGAACATCTATTCTTTGGTTGCTCATATTCGGAACAAGTCTGGAAAGAGTTGGTTCAGGGAGTTCTTGGAAACAATATACAGATAATTGGTCTCAGATTCTCAGACTGATAACGAGTTCAGATGGAAACAAGTTGAAGATGTACACTATCCGCTATGTCTTTCAAGCAACTCTTCACAGTATTTGGAGAGAAAGGAATAGAAGGAGGCATGGAGAAGATGCTTCCCCACCTGCTCTTATGGTTAGGATGATTGACAGAACAGTGAGAAACAAGTTTTCAATTTTGAAGAAGCTGATAGTAAATGATATGGAAGGAGGATTGAGATTCTGGTTTGCAACCAGGCAGAATTGATTATAGGAAATTGTTTATAGCTGAAGCTGTTTATAAATAATTTTTGACAAATTTTTGTATAGAAGATTGAATAGCACATGATGCACTAGGATGTAACAAGGTTTTTTTGAATTCAATTTAACATTCTATTCAAAAAAAAAAAAAAAAAAACATCTCCAAAACATCATGTATATTGAAACATAAGGAGTATTTTTCATTTCCAAGTCTAATCTTGGAAACTCCATAACTTTTGAAAATGAAATACCGACCAATCATGTGGTCCCACGTCAATGCCCTCGAACCATCCGAACTAAAGGATATATGGAATCGCTAGTCATGTACTAATTGGTGCGATCGTACCAGCACTAATTCACTGGATCCCATCAAAACTCCGCAGTTAAGCGTGCTTGGGCGAGAGTAGTACTAAGATGGGTGACCTCCCGGGAAGTCCTCGTGTTGCACCCCTTTTAATTTTTTATTTTTCATTTTCAAGTCTAATCTTGGAAACTCCATAACTTTTGAACCGTGAGGAACTACGACGCCCATAGCACCATTTTGGAAAGCCCCGTAAACTATTAAGGGCGCTGCAACGTTCTCGCCATCTTTCGGTCCCAGATTCAGCTTCTATGAGCTTCAAACGGATTGCCAAACTTTATGGGTCGTAAAAAATTTGCGAATCTGTCTTTCCACTTGTTGTTTTATCTGTTGATGTGTTCTACATCGATCTGGATGTACTTTATTTAGAAAACAAAATACCGACCAATCATGTGGGTCTCACGCCCATGCCCTCGAACCATCCGAACAAAATGATTTTTGGAATCGCAAGTCATGTACTAAAGGGTAAGATCATACCAGCACTAATGCACCGGATCCCAACAGAACTCCGCAGTTAAGCATGCTTGTTCAATAGTAATACTACGATGGGTGACCTCCAGGGAAGTCTTCGTGTTGCACCCCTTTTGGATTTTTATTTTTAATTTCCAAGTCTAATCTTGGAAACTCCATAACTTTCAAACCGTGAGGAAATACGAAGCCCATAGCACCATTTCGGAAAGCCCTAGAAACCATCAACGGCGCGAACATGTTGTCGCAATTTTTCGGGCCCTGATTCAGCCTTTTTGTCTTTCAAACGGGCTGTTGAACTTTACGGCTCGTAAAATATTTATGAAGCTGTCTTTCCCCTTGTTTTTTTATTTGTTGATTTGTTCTACATCATCTGGATGCACTTTATTTAGAAAAAAAAATACCGACCAATCATGTGGGTCCCACGTCCATGCCCTTGAAAAACAGCATATACGGAATCGCTAGTGATGTACTAACGGGTGCGATCATACCAGCACTAATGCACCAGGTCCCATCAGAACTCTGCAGTTAAACGTGCTTGGGCGAGAGTAGTACTAGGATGGGTGACCTCCCGGGAAGTCCTCGTGTTGCACCCCTTTTTATTTTTTTATTTTTTCATTTTCTAGTCGCATCTTGGAAACTCCATAACTTTGGAACCGTGAGGAACTACGACGCCCATAGCATCATTTCGGAAAGCCCCTGAAACCATCAACGGTACAAAAACGCTGTCGCCATTTTTCGGCCCCAGATTCAGCATTTTTGACCTTGAAACGGGCTGCTGAACTTTATGGGTCGTAAATAATTTGCGAATCTGTCTTTCCACTTGTTTTTTTATTTGTTGATGTGTTCTACATCGATTTGGATGCACTTTATTTAGAAAACAAAATACCGACCAATCATGTGGGTCCCACGTCCATACCCTCGAACCATCCGAACAAAAGGATATATGGACTCGCTAGTCTTGTACTAATGGGTGCGATCATACCAGCACTAATGCACCGGATCCCATCACAACTCCGCAGTTAAGCGTGATTGGGTGAGAGTAGTACTAGGATGGGTGACCTCCCGGAAAGTCGTCGTGGTTGCACCCCTTTTTATTTTTTATTTTTCATTTTCAAGTCTAATCTTGGAAACTTCATAAATTTAGAACTGTGAGGAACTACACGCCAATTGCAGCATTTCGGAAAGCCCCAGAAACCATCAAGGGCGCTAATGCTTTGTCGCCATTTTTCGGACCCAGATTCAGCCTCTTTGACCTTGAAACGGGCTGCCGAACTTTATTGATCGCAAACATTTTCCGAATCTGTCTTTCC
>OVBX01005883.1:0-12489 GCA_900406325.1 Erucastrum elatum
TCGAAGTAGCTTTCCGTCACCGTCCTCCGCCGCCAGTTTCATACTCAGCGAACGGTCGGCGAAGTAATTACTCGGCCGTTCCCATTCCTCTTGTAGGGTTTCTGTAATTAATTTATTCGCCTCATTATGTTTTTTCTTTCTCTCTGTTCCTCTTGTTCTATCATTAGTGTCTTGCCTTGATCTACCAAGTGGCAGAAGTTGTGATTCGTATGGAAGATCAAGAACGTAAAGATCATGACGAGTTTACACACTACGTGAATATATAAAGCTTAGACATTCGCGATCCTATGATGTATTATTTTGTTTTTGTGTATATAATTTGTTTCATTCATAATTAAGATCTATATCAAAAAAAAAATCGCTGTTATATTATTCATTTATACAGAACTTGTGTGTGTTGCACAAAAAAATACAGAACTTGGGTTCACACTTTCAAGGTGTATCTGGTTTTGTGGAGGGACCTATATCAGGGTGTCTTATCCATGTTTGAGTTCTAGGATTAGTTTTGCGTGTGGTCTCCACCAAGTAACGCGAAGGATATTTATTTCTGGAATAATTGTTTTATTTGTTCTTTGACTAATCTTGGTCCATCTCCATCTTTCATCAATCGTCGATGCAAAAACGAAGAGTTAAAGGGCTTGCCTAGAAATGTTTTCAGAATTATTAAATACTAGTATTATCACCTGTGCTACGCACAGGTCAATTCATTGTCTTGAAATTATTTGGTCATCGTCATAAGTGAATAAATATTATTTAAACAGTAGCACACAATATTAGAGGTAGTGTATATGCATCGAAACAAAGAACCTGAAGTGATACAATAAAATATATACCAAAATACAAAACATGCTTGAGAAAGAATATTGGATGATTTCGTACTGAATAACAAATACCTAATTTAGTTTAGTGTAAATTTAGATACCATGAATCTAATAAATTTGCTATTTAAAAATTTATAGTTTAAAATTGACATTTTATGTTAATTTATCTAGCATATTTTTTAAAAAAGTACACATTTAAAAAAAAATAACCCACATTACTTATTTTTATAGTTTGTTTAATTTATAAGATAAAAATGTACAGTTTTAGTTTGCCTTTTATAAAAAAAAAATATCTAGTAATAACTAAATAAAGTAAATTCACCTTTGGATTCATAAATGCAAGCTCCTTGATAAATTCAGTAATATCTTTAGCCTTGAACTCAACTACAATAGTGAATACTGAAAAATAATTGATTCAACAAATGAAACATTAGTCAACAAATAAAAAAAAAATAGTAAAGAATAGAAAACAAAGAACACCTTCTTTGTGAGGCTAAAACCGTATGATTCTTTGATTCAACTGGAATATCATAGTGGGAGAGTGTAGTTTTGTGTTTCCCACAGAATAATATTTGCTTATGCTCCATCTATCTCCCAAAACCTGACCTCCAGGAGCTGTAAATCAATAGATAGAGAAAGATTCAAAGCTTATTTTAATGATCTAAAATCGATTTTTTTTTGAAATTAACGTACATCAATTGCTTCCCATAGTTCCAACAAACCAATCTAAAATCTTGGCCATAATAGACTGTTAAATACTAATTCAGATACAAAATAGTAAAAGAATATTTTGGTGCAGAAACGTAAAGACGTTACCAGTGTCGCAATCTATCACATTTATCTATGACATTTGGAAGGAGCAGCGTAATAGATGAATCCATGACGGCACCACCTTTCTGGCCGGAACCTATCCTGGTCAGGAACACCTTTCGGGAGGTCAAAGAAAAGGCCATCGCACTTCCGAACACAAGCTTCGCCCACTGGTTCGGAAGTTCATATCTTTTGGACGTCTCATCCGTATTTTTTGCTTTGCATTTTCTCGGTGATCTCTAAACATGTCTCTCTTTAAAAACAACTTTTGTTTTGCTAGAGAAATAGAAAAGAAATTACTCAAAAATTATGTAAAAGAGAAAAACAGTTTAGAATCATGGCCAAGAATATTGAACGTGGGGGACTAAATCTGTTCAAAGAAATATTACGATATAACTGCTAAGAATCATGGATCAAAGGTTTTTTTTTTCTTTGATTTTTTTTTAAAAAAAGTGTATTTTCCATTTGTCAAAATTTAATTGCTTAAGTGACTTGTGCTTTAGTATATAAATGATAGACCATAGAAATCGGTCATTCGCATCGGCTTCGTTTAGACTTTCGATCACTCGTCAGAGCTATAAATCTGGTTACAAAGCCAATAAACCTCTAGGGACTCTATCCGACAGCAAACTCTATCATCTTCTTTGTTTTCTGTTGTGTTTCTTTCATCCCTGGAGAAGCAAGTCAATCTTTCTACGACCTGTTTTGTTTATTCGGTAACAATTTGAGCATGTATCAATTTGGGCTTGAGGCTTGTTTCAATAAAATTCTAGTTGTTCAGAAAAAAAAGAAAGCAATCATCCATATTTCTTGTTTCAAAAAAAAAAAAAAAAAAAAAAAAAAANAATCATCCATATTTCTAGGTATTGACAATGGCATAGCCTAACGCAAAATATCGTTTAAAATTCAAATTAGCAACAATAGTTTGTATATATATCGGAGACAGATAAAATGCATAAAATTTAAGAAGTTATGATTAGTATCGTCAGCTCTATTAAATTCAAATTTAAATGAGATTGTTTGGTGTTTCTTTATTCTGTTTATAATATTTTATAGGTTATATAGATCTGATTTAAAGAAATTTTATGTTTGGTTTGGTATGGTGTTTTTTAATATTTGACATATTATGCTGTTACAAATTTTGAGAAATGTTACAGACGATTCTACAGCCGACAATTAAGTCTGTCTTAGGACATCTCCAACCTTACTCCATATATATATATATTATTTTGAAATATATATATTATTTTGAAGTAAAATCTTCTCTAACCCCACTCCATTTTCAACACCAAAATGGAGTAATGTCTAGGGTTAATCTGGTTCATTACTCTATTTTGGTGTTGAACTTTTTTTATTTGTTCAATGGTCTTTTTAATTTTTAATGTTTTTATTTTAGACTTATATGATAGTTGAAAATTATATAGTAACATAAATAAACAAGATATCCCATTATTAATAATTTTGCATGAAAAAATATAATATCACTAAAAATTAATAATAATATAAAATAAAAATAACATAAAAGATCTACAATTGTGTTTCGCTATTGTGAAATGACATATGTTCGGTTTTGGAAAAAATATGTTATATGAAATCATAGCTACATATATAATTTTACGTAACATGATATTGAGGATGATCGTGAATTCGATGCACCAATTGAACTCTGAAGAATAGCTCCACCTCCAGCTATCAAAATTGCAGAAGATAAAAATGTTTGATTTTATTTTTTTGCTCGATTTAGGAATATCAAAGAGAGAAAAAGCTTATAATTTATTACGAAATGCATTAATTGATCATTTGTGAGAAAATATTCTAGTTTCACTATTGAAGCAACTTCTATATTATATTATATTTTATTTTAATGATATCTTGTAATTTTTAATAACAAATATTTAATCTAAATACATTATGTTTTATAGAATTTTTGTAAACATAAAATAGTTGGGTTAATTGGTAAAATTTTATAAGTATAAAGTCTTACAAACAAATTTTAATAAAATATATTATTTTTGGAGTAGAAAAATAGAGTAATACATTGAAGTAAAACCTTACTCAATTTTGGTGTTGCACCATTTTGGAATAAAATATGGAGTAATATATTGGAGATGTTCTTATGAAGATTCACGTCTGATTGCATCACCTGACCCATCCTATTGGATCTACCCTTGAAGGTACTTATCGCCATGCTCAAATCTCTTGTAAGTTGTTTTCCAATTATTCGTATAATTCTATCTTTCTTGAAAATTGAAATCATATCTCATAATGTAGAAGCATTAATGAACTCTTAGACTTCAACATTGATACAATGTTTGATTAACTATATTGCAATTAATGTATTTTTGGTCTTAGACAAAAACTAAAAAATTTCAGTTAAAAGTTCTAAAAAGTGTGGGTTTACCTCTTTGCTAGAAATCCAATAATTATAAATAGGTTTTAACAGTCTGAATTGGATCTGAGTGGATGTATCTACAATTGTATCCTCTTGATCAATTTAATGTTGGTTTATCGGCTAACGTTGTTTTTCATATTTCAGATATTTAAAGTTAACTGATAAATAATATCTTAAGAGTATCATTTTCTTTTTTATTTTATTTATATTTCTAACATTTATCTTTTTAGTTTAAAATTTATTAATAAAAACAGAAGTATTAAGTTAATGTTGGTTTATCGGCTAACATTGTTTTCGTATTTCAGATATTTAAAGTTAACTGATAAATAATATCTTATGAGTATCATTTTCTTTTTCTTATTTATATTTTTAGTTTAAAATTTATCAATAAAAACATAGGTATTAAGTTAAGTTTTAGGTTCCAAGGAATCTATTCTATTAAAAGGAAAACATTATGAAAAAATCTACTTAAACAAAGTTGTTGCACCTATTCATTATTCATTAAGGTTAAATTTGTCTAACAAAATTTTAGTCTACCTATATGGATGTGTAAAACTGGTTGGGCTTTTACATAGATGTATATTAACCTACTATATAACAAACCAAATTCTCCCGAGAGACTGAACCAAAAAAAACCAGCAAAAACATTTATGTGTTTCATAATTTATTTGTTGTTCGGATACTTAACATACGTGTACTAACCAAATACAGTATAATTGAAAAATGAGGATACATAACTCTGAACTATTTTTTTTTTGTGAACTTAACTATGAACTAATTTCATAATTTATTTAATATATCATATAGTTAAGTTATATGCATTCATATTTTATAAACCAATACTCACCAAAAATAAAGTTGGGTATATAGATACTTGAGAAACGCATATTAAGACAAAATTTTATGTAGCCTATTAGTTTTCATTTTCTTTAGGTATAGTTTACATGTGCCTTCGTAATTCATTATAATTTAAACATTTGTTCTGACCTCCAAAGTGTATTTTAAAAGTTTGTTGTATTTGTTATTTTTTATTTGCATATATTGTTGGATTTCTTTTAGTAATTTAAATAACAGTTTATGTGAAATCTATAAAAAATAGAAGAAGCCAAAAGAATATCCCCACGGACAAGTAACTTTGTAAAATATAATAGAATAATATATTAAACAAGATTTATCATATTTACTCCATCAACTACGATTACCAAATCTAATGACATTTAAATATACCAACAAACACAAAATATAAGTTAACAAAGAATATCTACATTATTAAGACATAAATATTTTTTTTCTTCTTTAACTAAAGTTGGGTCTGTAAAGTTAATTTTAAGAAAACATTGTGAAAATTTATCCACGGCCTGTTAGGTTATAAATTATACTATTGATAGTACGTGATATAATAAAAGAATAACTCTATAAGATTTCTTACTTAACAGAGGCTGTTTATAATAAGAGCAATTCTTCATAATAATACTTTTTGAAGTTTTTGTCTCCAAAATAACATCAGAAGACAAAAGTTACGGAAATGACATTCATTAATGGATAAAATATTCATAACATCCTTGTTTTAAAATAGCTAAACAAACAGAAAAAAAAAATCAGAACTGCTTCTCTCTCTCCACAACGCGACAACGATTCTTCTTAGATATCCCTTTCACTTCGCCGGCACCTAGACGATGAGCACTGTCATCAACTCCGGTGGTGACGATCAACTCCGGCGGTGACAAGCACTGTCATCAACTCCGGCGACGACAAGCACTGTTATCATCTCCAACGAAATCACAGAGCTTTGATTCTATTCTCTTCGATCTCTTTCTCACGACGACAACACCAAGACGACGAAATCTTAATCAACTCCAGCGACGATAAGCACTATCATCAACTCCGACGAAATCACGAAGGTTTGATTCTCGAACGTCATCTCGGTATAATTCTAAAGTCTAGAGTTTTGAGATAAATATGAGGCTTCAATCTTCAATAATAATGGACCGAGAACTAATAAATCTGTTTTGTTGTGTTAATTAAAAAAATAGAACAAAACAATTCATGATTCACTTTAAGCAGTACAAATATATCCATGGGGAAAGAAAAGCTTATTTATTGCTGATGGATTTTGTTAGCAACATTGTGAACAAGCACGTGGAGTAAAACAAAGTTGACCTGCATGATTTCCTTTGGCCTTACATATTTAGATATTAAAGTTGGTTCTTCTGCTCCAGTCTCACTTTAGTACAGTGATTCCTGTTTTAGATGTTCAACTGTCTACTCCTAACTTCTTGTGTGATAAATGCATTGCTTTAAAGGCTCCATCGCTGACATAGGTTCGAGAGATTGAAGTTGTATCGTATTTAAGATAGCATGTAACATATTTAGGATGAGTTTCCAGAATATATTTTGAGTTCATTTATGAAAAGTCTCATTTATATATGTCATGTGATTAGCCAAAATTAAAGTTTTGTACACAGTATTAGCAAGACCAATAAAATCATATCAAGAAAATGTTAAATGTAGTATCATTATAAAACACACATGTTATCTAGAATAGTTTGTGGAACTTTCAGGATGGACATCCAGAAAAAGAAATGTGTGTTTTCAAAAATCAAAAGCGTGTAAGAAATGTCCTTATTCGTAATGGTTATCTTGAACTGGAACTTAATCAAGAAAATGTTAAATGTGGTGTCTTGTTTTGCTTAGGCATGTAGATATCTTTGATAGTTTCTTGAATTTGCTCATGAGTTTCTTCTTGCTTGTGCTTATGAAACTGTTTTGTGAAACTGTCTAGTGTTTATAAAAATTTCACGAAGCATTTGTGTAGTTTGAGGAAAGCCTTCCAGAAAAATTTGATTTTTTTCCCCTGTTTTACGCATGATACAAACAAGATGGGAGATTCAGAACCTACGGATCAAGCTATGTTGTGACATCTTTGACCAATTTATGGATAAAAATTTTCATGAAGGTCACAAAAAGTGAAAATGTCACACTCTTTGTGTTTATAAAACTATGTGTAACATCCCGAATTTGTGGTACATGAAAAGGCTTAAGATAATTGATTTGGCTACCTATGTCATCAAAGTTGACTTACCTTTTCCGGAACACATCCTGAAAGAACTCCAGAGTTAAGCGTGCTTGAGCTGGAGTAGTGGAAGGATGGGTGACCTATCGGGAAGTGATTTGCGAAAGCGTGCGAGTGAGGCCAAAGCACGGGAAAAGGTCGGGTGGTGATTGCAGGGTCAGTAGACAATGATTTGGAGCCTTGGAAAATTAACGGACCGACCGTCGGACAGGGGTGGGGCCCACGAGCCCGATAGAGGGATGGGTGACTCACCGGTAGGGGCGGTCGGGGCATTCTAAGTGGTATCAGAGCTGGTTAGCCGTCTCAGTTCTGACCTGAGAGGCGTCTTGTGACCTGTCGTGGAGCGCAACGAGGACGTTGCGTTCTTTGAGAGGGGGTCAATTGTAACATCCCTCATTTGTGGTACATGAAAAGACTTAAGAGAATTGATTTGGTTACCTATGTCACCAAAGTTGACTTACCTTTTCCGGAACACATCCTGAAAGAACTCCAGAGTTAAGTGTGCTTGAGCTGGAGTAGTGGAAGGATGGGTGACCTATCGGGAAGTGATTTGCGATAGCGTGCGAGTGAGGCCAAAGCACGGAAAAAAGTCGGGTGGTGATTACAGGGTCAGTAGACAATGATTTGGAGCCTTGGAAAATTAACGGACCGACCGTCGAACAGGAGTGGGGCCCAAAAGCCTGATAGAGGGATGGGTGACTCACCGGTAGGGACGGCTGGGGCGTTATACTATGTTTTTGAACTTTGATGTTTCTTGGACAAGTAGAAGTTTGTAATGGATGATCACGATGTTTGTTGTTTGTTTTTGAAGGAATTTAAGGTTGTCTTGATGCATTCTCAAAGTATTGTTATCATTGTAAAACACACATGCAATCTATTTAGGATACCATTTCTCATGTTCAGGATGGGTTTCCAGAAAAAAAGTTTTGACTCTAGATGGTATCGAACTCTAAATAATGTGGATACGAGTAGTGTAAGAGAATAAGGCTAACCATTGGGCTATTTTTCTTGTTTCTTTTATATTTAAATATGAACATATTTATTAACATAAAATAAATATCTTATCTAGGATGCCAGTTCTAATGTTCAGGACGGGTTTCCAGAAAAAAAAATATTTTGTCTCCAAATGGTATCCAACTCTGGATCATGTGGATACGAGTAGTGTAAGAGAAAAGAGCTAGTCACTGTGCTATTTTTCATGTTCGTTTTATATAAAAATGTGAACATATTTATTAACTGAGATAATAAATATGTTATATAGGATACCATTTCTCATGTTTAGGACTGAGTTTTCAGAATCGATTATGAAAATACTACCCATATATAAGAACACTAAGCCAAAAGTGTTATATCTTAAAATGACTAATATAAAGCAATTCTCTTCTTGATCGTTATAAAATTATAAAAATGATCTTATTCAATTAAAATAGATAAAATGACCATAAAACATAATATCACTAGCTCCTCTTGTGGTTGGTGAAAGTCCAATATGAGAAAGATTAAAATTCGGAAAAGCAATCAGAAGAACTGTAGAAACACCTTCATAAAGAAGACTTTGCAAAACTGGAGTCTTTCTGGAAGGCTTAGTACGCGATTAGGAAAGCTATCCTGGACAATCTAAGAAAACATACAAACACAAAACAAACCAAAAACAAAATAGTAACGATGGGTTGCCTGTTTTTCAAAGGAACATGAGAAGCAAATGTATCAGAAACTTGATTGTTAAAGCTTGTTGAATATTAACCTGCAAAAGTGAAGTCGTTTTGGAAAACTTAGTACATGATTAGGAAAGCTATCTTGAACAGTGTAAGAAAACATACAAACCAAAAAACAAGATAGAAATAATGTACATGTTTCTCTCTCTGCACATTAGAACAAAAAACTGGATTGATATTCAGAGGAACATGAGAAGCAAATGTATCAGAAGCGTGATTGTTAGAGCTAGCTGAATCAATATTAACCTGCAAAAGTGAAGTCGTTTTAGAAGACTTAGTACATGATTAGAAAAGCTATCCAGAATAATATAGTTCAAGAAAATCATACAAACTTGAACACACAATCGAGAGTTTCCATCAAATTCTCTAATATTCCCAATGAAGCTTCTCAGATGGCGAGTGTTTGCAATGGAAATTGGGGGGGGGGGACCTTCAACAACACTTCCAAGGAAATTCCATAGTTCAAGCGAATGTCTTCCTCTTTCACAGAAAAATCTTCTGAGGGTCTGACTGGTTTAACCGCAGCGGTTGCGGTTGCGGTTGCGGTTGCAGGAGTTTGCGGATGCGGATGGTTGCGGTTTCTAGTGGTTTTAAACAATTTGTACGACTGGTATTGCGGTTAGAAATTTGTGCGTTTGCGGGATACTTATGACTGGTTAACCAGCGGTTGAATAATAAATTAATAGTATTTATATTTTTTATAATTATAAAAATACCAAAAATTATAAAATTGTAATAAATATCAAAGTTATATTTAGAAATTTATAGTTTTAAAATTTTAAGAATTATAAAAAAAAATATTTCAAAATTTTATAGTATTAATTGAAATATAATAGATATATTTTAGTATTTTAGTAATTTTAATTTAAAATTTTTATTGAATATTTTTATTTTTGTATTTATATTGTTTTTGAAAAAAAAAAAATTTATCCTCCCACAACCGCCCGCAACCGCAAACGCTAACTGAAACTAGCTTTTGAAGTTATGAGGTTTGAGGCGGTTTGAAGCAATTTGAAACGGTTTAAAGCGGTTTGAGTGATTGTTGCAAAACGCCAACAACCGCTACCAACCGCAAAAACTGCATTTGCGAGTGGTAGCGGAAAAACCAGTCAACACCTGAGACCATCTTAAGCAATTCTTCATATTGAAGATCCTCTTGTAGAAAAATGGAAATTGTATTTCTACTTGTATCAACCTTGAATTTCTACTGTATCCTCTTCGGCTTTCCATTCTCTACAAACGAAATAGACTTCACCCATTGCTAAAAACTGTGGAAAAAATCACAATCAAATCAAAGTTCAAAATTTTATATTGACATTGTAACTTTGCAGAGTTGCACACGAAAAGCTTCAAAACAAATCTTCATATAGCTAAACCTTAATAGCTCGATTTACAAATGTAAATAAACGAAAAGCTTCAAACAAATCTTCACAACGCTAAAACTTTAAAAGCCCGATTCCAAATGTGAACAAGGGGAAAACTTTTGTAATTATGGAAATGCAAACAAATATGATTAGACCAGTTTCTTCATCAACAACCAGAAACATACAAATCAAAACCTTGATAATTTATAATGAATATGATTTGATACCTTGATCAAATCAGAGACAAGAGAGAATGAAATGGAGAGATGAAGACAACGACATATCAAGGATGACAGAGAGATAACGAAAAAACGACAGACAAAGATGACAGAGAGATGACGACGACGACGACAAAATGAAGATGACAAAGCAAAAGGGAGAAGAAGACGAGGATACGAGGACAGAGAGATGACGACAACAGACAAAGATGACAGAGAGATGACGACGACGACGAAGACAGAACAAAAATGACAAAGCGGAGGAAGAAGACGACGATGGGGAGGGGTATCTTGTTTTTTTTATTAATCAAAGGAGAGGGTATAAAGTTAAATGATGTCTTTAATAAAATCTATTTTTGTGACTTTATGTTTTGAGTGTCAGTTTCTAAACAAAAACTTGGTTTAGTGCTATTTAGGACATTTTCTCTACAAAAACTTAATAGAGATTGATTATAAAATTTGTATGATGTGAGTTTAATATGTAGTGTATAGTGTTTTTTATTTAAAAAAAGATTTCTATCTTATAAAAGAAATTATATTTTTGGTACATATAATTTTCTAATTTTATATAATAAAATAGTATTTTAAAAAATATTAGTCTAGACCTCTCAATAGGCAGGAGATATCCTCATGTTAAAAAAAAATAACAACAATATTTATTATATTACGAAAAGGGAAAGAAAAATTAGGTGGAAATGGTAGTTTGGTGGAGGCTTTTAATTAACAAAAAAACGAGTCATCTCACCGAGTCGACATACAAATTGACTCGCTCGAGCATTACCAAGGTCAAGTTGGGGTTTTTGTATGTTGTTTTGATTTTGGTTAGGTCACTCCACTCAGGTCTGGTTTCTTTTTAGAGAGAGAGAGAGAGATTGAGTTCAGATCTGAAAAGTGTTTTTCTCTTCGAGGGCCATCGGATTCTCCGGCGTCGTTTCGTTTATCTCTTTTAATTTTACTTGGGTCATTGTAGATAGTTGATTAATCTGAGAATATGTCACGCCCTTTCTTCTTCCACAACCTTATCCTCTCTTCCACTATCATCAACTAAAACCATTAGGTAATTGCTCTCCTCTCTCTAAAGGGTTTCTTCTTTGTTTCTTTTTGCGTTTGATTACTGGAAAAGATCGAAGAATCTGGGTGTTGGGTTGCTCGATTAAGTAGAAATTGAGTGAGAAAGTGTCTTCCTTTTATTTGGTCGAATGAAATTAGGATCTGTAGTCTCAGGTTGTGTCTTCTTTGTTCAGACAAGCATCTAGTCTTGGTTTTGTGAAATGAGATGACTTTAAGTTGTTTGACATTTGGTACTACTGCTCAGGTTGTGTTTTGTGTCTCAGATTTATTGAGAAATATTTGGTGGAATGGCTGAAATCTTATGTTGACTTTGGTTATTTAGGCTTGTTACGCATAATTGAAACACAAGAAAAACATGTATAGTGAGGAGAGAGAGATAAGGGAGACAATGAGTGGACTTGATAGATAGATCTGGGGAACATGCGAGTGTAGCTTTGGACTGTGACTAGTAACTTGACTTACCCGGAAAAGCTCTGTTGTATCTAGTCATTGATGGATGATTTGTGATTCTAAACTATAATTTGGGATCTGTAGTCTCTGCAAAAAACTGTCTTTATGTTTTAGTTTCGTTTGATTTATGTGAAAAGATAGTTCTTTTAAGTGGTTTGAAGCAATTTGACATCTGAGACTGAGTAGGTTGTGTTTGTGTGTCAGATTTATAAAGAATCTTTGGACATAAAGCTGATTTTTGTCTTAGTATGTAGCGCATAATTGGAACACAAAAACATGTGCAGTAAAGAGAGAGAGATAGAGGGACTCTGAGTGGACTTCATAGATCTAGGAACATATCATTTTAGCCTAAGACTGTGACTAATAACTTGACTTACTAGGAAAGCTCTATTGTCTCCAGTCATTGTGTTCAATGGATGATTGTTGATTCTAAACTAAAACTTGTATGTATGTTTAGTGTTAGTTTAGGAGCAAAAAAATGAAAGGAGCTGTCTGTATCTTATTAGGTTCTTCTACACAAGTTATAGTGCATTATTATATACTCTGGTCTAGTTCTGATGCTATTGGTTTGTCAT
>OVBX01005884.1:514-12489 GCA_900406325.1 Erucastrum elatum
TTTCAATAAATTTGTTTTATTGATTGAAGATTAACAGTTTTAGTAATAAAAATTGCATTTTGTGTTTTTTTTTTAATTATTTGAACATTTAAGATATTTTGGGTCGTCTCTCCATATTTTGACATTGAACGGTCACAATCTATGTATTGCATTTATCATTTTGGTGTGATGTATTTCTCACCATCACTGGAAAAAGTCTCACCATCATGCTTTTGTTCTTCCTCACATTTTTCATGTGGGATTATTTAATTTTTGTTATAGATCTGGTTTATAAGTTCCCAGTTGTGTGGTTGTTTATAACGGTATTATAAGCTATTCCAGTCAATATTGGCTGCTTCTCCTCTTTCTTAGATTTCAACTGATGTTAGAAACTGAATCTCTTTGGGTTAGGTCTAAGTTTAGTCGTTTTTGATGTTATCCTGGTTTACTGTCAATAGTCCATGTTTGTCTTAGTTTTCAAGATTTGAATTATGGTGATCTAACTTGTATGTACTCTTTCGTAGCTCAAGGAAGGCTCCATGGTTTATTGATTTCATTTCGTCTACCCTTCTTTCTCTGTTTTTCCATCTCGTTACAGCTTTCATCGCTGTCCGTGTCTCTTGTGGCTCTCTCTTTGTCATGCTTGCTATTCTAGGTTTGGATATTGTTTTCTCTGCGTATGTTTTGTAGGTTTCGAAGGTTGTTTCAGGTCTCAAGCTTGCAATCTGCTTTGGCGGTAGTTGGCTTCCATTTTTTCTTCCTAAGGTTGTTTCTTTTCTTCCCTTGTTTTCTTTAGTATAAGTGTGCAGAGTTAGTTTTCTGGAGCTTTAGTCCTTCTGTCTAGAGCTTTGTGGTTATTAGTTGGCATGAGATTTTTGTTTGTGTTTGTTTAGTTTGTGAGGTTCTTCTTATTTCTTAGTTGGTAGTTATGCTTATGGTGTGTTAGGAAAATGTCTTTCTGCTTCACAGCGATTTTGGTCTTTCATCCCACTTCTTTGTGTTTGAGAGATTGCTTTGTTCCAAAGTTTATCTTTCAACTATATTTTGACTTTTTCTTGTTCTGGTTATGACACTCTATGATCAAGCGAGATAAGTTATTCTTTGTTTTTGATTTTCTTTCAATTCTGAGCTTTTATTGAGTTAGTGTTACTTCGGCAGTTTGCTTTTCTTTGTGACTATGGAGGTTTTATGTTTAAATTATGTGNCAGTTAATATTAAAACTAAGTATATAATTTGTAAATAAATAATTTTAAAATAATAAAATAATAAAATAGTGAAGGTTTATGTTGTTTTTAATTGCGGATGAATTAAACAGATAAAATATATTTATCTAATTTTACTTATTTTTTTTTAATTCATCGTGTATTTTTATGACTGATAAAATAGTTTATAACACTTCAACTGATGATGATTATTGTGAAAAGAATTAAATAGTGCATAATCAGAAACTGATGAAACAAATTACAATAATATAAAAGATGAATGAAATGAATGAAAAAAAGATGAATGAACTAAAATGTAAAAAAAAGAAAAATGAAAACGCATGTCAACAAACGCATCTTTCATATGTCACATGAAAAGAGAAAATTTTTATAAATAGCAATTGTCTGAGTTGATGAATCAAATATAGCAATCCTCTTTCGTTCAAAAAAAATATATAGCAATCCTCTTAAATTAAACATGAACACAAATCAGGAATCCAGTGACGAGAAAATACGAAATGTTGTCAGTGACCCATGTTTTATTGGTTATTTTAGTGACATGGCCAACTTTTTTTTGTTGCAAATATTAAAATGCATCGCCAACTTTACAGAAGAAACATGGAGAAATAAAAACTCAGATGCTAGATAGAAACTACGAAACTTAAATAGAGATATTTGGATGTAAGAGGAATCTTATGAGTCGGGAATTCGTCTGCTCAGTGGCGGATCCAGAAACGATTTTAGTCGGGGGCACAATACTAAAAACTAGGACGGGAAAAAATCATCGAAAAACTGAGTCAAATATGATCTAAAAAGTAGTACTGAATCCGAATCAAAACTGATTAAATATTTGAACAGATTCAAAATGTTGGTATTTAAAGAACAAAAACCGAATTTGACCTGAACCGAACCCAATCCGAACCAAGATATTTCGGGCACCCAAATGTATCTGAATAAATAGATTTATATACCTAAATATATCAATTATGTTTATATTTAATGCATATAAAACATCCAAAATATATAAAATACTTTTAAGTCATCCAAAATACTTGAAAATATATACAAATAGTCAAAAGTAAATGTTTAAATAGTTAAAAAATATATTCACTTAAAATATTTAAAACATCTATTGGTTTTCTATCTAAATATTCAAACTAAACTAATTAATTTATATGTCATGTTTATGTATTTTGGCATAAGTTATTCAAATTTATATATAATATATTATTTTGTTTATAGATTTTGAGAAATTTAAAATATATAATGAATTTCAAAAATATTAAATATTTTAAATGGGTTATACGAATTCGAACCAAATCTGTAAAGATCCAAACCGAACCCGAACCAAAATTTAGAAATACCAGAATGAGGTTGAATCTTTGACTCCGAAAACCCGAAATCCAAATAGATTTGAATCTGAATGGGTGTATCAGAACGCCAACAAAAACCAAAAACAAAAGTTACGAGCTGGTGCCTTTTTATAATGTAACAACACTTTAATCAAATAATTATAGATTTTTTAAAAAAAAAAAGAGTAGGGGGCACGTGCCCCCGTACCCGTCAACCTACATCCGCCCCTGCGTCTGCTGATATAGTTATTAATGGAGTAGTTGAGGAATCTCAAAGAGCTTTTGAATTCAANNNNATTCAATAAAAAAATAAACCAAACTAACATATAAATAGTAAGCAAAAATATTTACTCAAATTATTTAAATTATCTTAAAATTAGCATCTTTGGCACTAGTATCTATATCTAATACAGCACACGTTTCAAAAACTAAAACAAATCAGATGGATCAAACGTTTTTATATTGAAAACAAAAGCCACTCACCTAAAAAAAAACACTCACTACGTACTTCACTACTGTATCCCTCTCCTCGCAAGAGCTGTGCTGCTCCAACTTCCCCACCATCTGAGATACATAAACAACATGGATCAGAGATTTTACCAAAAAATACATGGATCAAAGAAAACCCTAATAAACCCCTAAAACGTGGGTGAAAAGCTAGCTATTACTTTTTCCGGTAAGGAAAAGTGACTTTGGACTGATAATTCGACATCCCACCAAAACCTGAGCAGCCGTCCCTTCATCCAATCCTATGTCTCTCTCGATGTTGACTATAACTTGTTCACCAGGAACAAACGTTCTAGTGGCGTCTTCTGTCAGAGAGAGCAAAGACACGGGTGTGTTAGACGTTGTCACTGTAGGAACGCCTCTTCTTCTTATTTTTCCGACACACCTAAGAGTCTTACATGATGAGGCAGAGCTTTGTGTCCGTGAGACGTATTGGGGCCTCGTACTGGTCCCACTGCTTTGATTGGCTCAGAGACTTTAGTGAGGGAAGTAGTCACAACAGGAAAAGCCTTCGTGCCTGGAGGAACTATCTCCTCCTAACCTCTTTCATCGGATCCTGAATGTGATAAGCTTTTTCTCGTGCTGCTACATGAATCCAGTAAAATGTAGATACCAAAACGTAACTGGTAGAGAAAGTACAGTAAGGTAAGGAATGGACCTACTTGGTGCACCACCGTGAACTTGTTGGCCAAATTAGCATACTTCGTTCAGCATCTTCCTTGTCTAGATTGTGATTGTCGGGATGTGTTGTTCTCCATGATCATTCTCATGACCATGTATATGTTTAGTAAGAACATTCTTTATCTTCTCTACTTTTTCCTAACTTCCTTGAGAACTTTTGATGGTCCTTTCGCATGAGGCCCTTATTCCTCTGCATCTGAACACATAAATAAAAACATTCATTAACCTTGTTTCTGTTAGGAGCAAATTGATCATCAAGAGAAGGTGACCGTTGGATCGAATAAGAGCTTTATAACCGTTTGATTAGTTAAGTTGGATTTAGTAGTTGATGTTGTTTTTAAGATAACAACGAGGTCGAGTTTATCTCGTTTCACGTTGGTTATTCTTGCAGCACAAGTTTCGTTGATTTGAGTTTATCTTCTTGTTATTGTAAGGCTATATAAAGCCATGATTTCCTATTGAATAAAGTACGGTTTTCAGCATTCTAAACAAAGAGCTAGGTTACTTCTACAGATTGGTATCAGAGCTTCGTTAGCGTGTGAAAACTGAGAGAGATGGGAGATGAGAAGATGAAGCTGCCACAGTTTGATGGGCATTGGGATCATTGGAGTGAGGTCATGGAGAATTTCTTCAGATCGAAAGGTCTGTGGAATACGATTGAGAATGGTGTCGAGGAACCGTCGTCTTCAACAGTGCTCACGGCTGAGCAGACACAGCAGCTGGAAGAGGTCAAGAGAAACGACCACAAGGTGAAGCACTACCTCTATCAAGCCATTGATAGAGTGACTTTTGAGCAGATCTTGGACAGGAGTACCTCCAAGATTATTTGGGAATCCATGAGGAGGAAGTTCGGTGGGAACGATCGAGTGAAGAAGTCTCTGTTGCAGAAGCTAAGAAGAGACTTCGAGGTTCTAGAGATGAAAGAATCTGAGAGCGTGAAAGAGTACTTCACAAGAGTATTAGCGGTCACCAACCAGATGAGAAGCAATGGAGAAATCATGAATGATTCCAAGGTGGTGGAGAAAATTCTCAGGACCCTTAGCGAGAAGTTTATGTATGTGGTGGTATCCATTGAAGAATCTAAGGAGATTGAGAACATTCATCTCGATGAACTACAGAGTTCTCTCACTGTTCATGAGCAGAAGTTCAAGAAGGTTGACAAAGCCGAGGATCAAGTCCTAAAGGTGACTCACAACGGAGCTGGCTCATTCCGTGGGAGAGGATATATGTCAAGAGGAAGAGGTTTCAATGGGAGAGGCCGAGGAAGAGGCCGAGGAAGAGGCCGTGGAAGAGACAAGAGTACGGTGGAGTGTTACAAATGTCACCGTCTAGGACACTTTCAAAACGAGTGTCCGATGTGGGATGAAGAAGCAAATTATGCTGATTATGATGAGAGTGAAAAGATGTTGTTAATGGCTTATGTTGAAGAAGAAGATGAGGAGATCGATGTAAGTCCTGAGGGAAACGCGGAGAAGATGCTAATGATGTATGATGGAAAGAATGAGAACATAAGGAAGAGAGCTTGGTTCCTCGATTCTGGGTGCTCGAATCATATGAGCGGAGATCGAGACCTGTTCTCCCAGATGAATGAAAATTTCAAACACTCGGTGAAGTTGGGAAACGACAAGAAGATGGAAGTCACTGGGAAAGGCAACGTGAAGTTGGTGTTGAACAGAGCAACTTACACGATACAAGATGTGTATTACATACCTGATCTCAAAAACAATCTGTTGAGTCTCGGACAACTCCAAGAAAGGGAGCTGAAAATCATCATACAAAAGGGAATGTGTAAGATTTTTCATGAAGAAAGAGGTCTCATAGCAGCAAGCAAGATGAGCCCCAACAGAATGTTCATGTTGTTTGATCAAACCGGAGAGTCAAGTCAACAACACTGCATGAAAACAACTACGGAGGATACACCAAGACTTTGGCATGAGCGTTATGGGAATCTCAGCCACACTGGCATGAAAATTCTGCAGAGCAAAGAAATGGTGAAGGGTCTGCCAAATTTTGATTCTCAAAAGTTCACGTGTTCAAACTGTCTTGTAGGGAAGCAATCAAGGAACCCCATACCTAAAAAGAGCACGTGGAGAGCTAAAGATGTGCTTGAGCTGGTGCACTCAGACATATGTGGACCCATTAGTCCAACAACAGCAGGTGGTGTTCGGTATGTTCTATGTTTCATCGACGACTACAGCAGGAAGGGATGGGCATATTTCCTGCAAGAGAAGTCAGAGGCATTCAGTTACTTCAAGGAGTTCAAAAAGAAGGTAGAGATAGAGACAGGAAAGCCGATCAAATGCTTGAGAACGGATCAGGGAGGGGAGTATACATCAATTGAGTTCTCTGAGTTCTGTAAGAAACATGGAATTCGGAGACAACTCACCACCGCCTACACACCACAACAGAACGGAGTGGCAGAGAGAAAGAATCGCACTGTTATGAATATGGTGAAAGCCATGTTGTCAATGAGGAAGGTACCAAAATTTCTCTGGGCAGAAGCTGTAAACTGGACGTTTTACATCTTGAACAGATGTCCCACTCTTGCTGTTAAGAATGTCACACCACAAGAGGCTTGGAGTGGGGTGAAACCAAGCGTGGAACACTTAAGAGTGTGGGGAAGCCTAGCACATGCAAATGTGCCAAGTGAGAAGCGAAGGAAACTTGATGACAAAAGCAATACATGTGTGTTCTTAGGTTTCTCTAAGGAATCTAAAGGCTACCGTTTATACAATCCAACCACCAAGAAGATTGTGGTGAGCAGAGATGTCGTTTTTGAAGAAGAAAAAGGATGGAACTGGGATGAAGAACAAGAACACATCGAGTCTGAACTAAAATGGAATGATGATGATCTACCATGGGGAGAAAGTGACAGTGACGGAGAAGAGGAAGCTGGAGGTCCAGTGACTGTTGCAGAAGAAGAAGAACCACAAGCAACAGTCAGGGAGGGAAGAAGACAGACGAGGCCTCCTAGCTATCTCAGAGATTATGTCACTGAGAATGACACTGTTGGTGAAGACGACGAGGTAAACATGGTTCAAATCAACTCTTTCGATCCATCTACGTTTGCAGAAGCTCAAAAAGGGCTTAACTGGAGAGAAGCAATGGATGCAGAAGTAGATTCGATCGAAAGAAACCACACCTGGGAACTATCAGACCTTCCTTATGGAGCAAAATGCATTGGAGTAAAATGGATATACAAGACAAAACTAAACGAGCTTGGAGAGGTGAGCAAGTACAAAGCTCGACTGGTGGCGAAGGGCTATGCACATGAGCATGGAGTTGATTACACAAAGGTCTATGCACCTGTTGCTCGCATGGACACCATCAGAACCATTGTCTCAACCGTAGCTCAGAAAGGATGGGATATTTTTCAGCTTGACGTCAAGTCAGCTTTTCTACACGGAGTACTTGCAGAGGACGTATACGTTCAACAACCAGAAGGGTACGAGATAAAAGGAAAAGAAGAGAAGGTTTATAAGTTTCACAAAGCCTTGTATGGGTTGAAACAAGCCCCACGGGCCTGGTTCAGTAGGATTGAGGATTATTTTGGCAAAGAAGGGTTTGAGAAATCAGAGAATGAGGAAACTATGTTCATCAAACGAAACAAACGAGGTAACATCCTTATTGTCAGTGTGTACGTGGATGATTTGATATATACTGGAGATGATGTGTCGATGATGAAAGAGTTTAAGTTGTCTATGGAGAAAGAATTCGACATGTCTGATCTTGGAAAGATGAGATACTTTCTAGGCATAGAAGTACTGCAGACAAGTCAAGGAATTCACATGTCTCAGACGAAATATGCCATTGAGGTCCTGAGACGCTTTGAGATGGAAGGTTGCAACGCAGTGCGCAATCCAATGGTGACTGGAAGTAAAGTGGATATGGACGAGAATGGAGAAAGGATTGATGAGACTTTCTACAAACAGATCATAGGAAGTCTTATGTATATCACAACAACGAGACCGGACCTGCAATTTGCAGTAAGTTTGCTGAGTCGATACATGTCTAAACCAACGATGCTGCATCTTCAGGCTGCTAAGAGGGTTCTAAGGTACCTGAAAGGCACTTTGGACTATGGAATATGGTACAAAAGAGGAGGAGCTGGAGAGCTACTGGTGTATACCGACAGTGATTTTGCAGGAGACATTGATAGCCGGAAGAGTACTTCAGGATATGTGTTTCTCATGGATAATGCAGCTGTGGCATGGTTATCTAAGAAACAACCTATTGTTACACTCTCCACAACAGAGGCTGAGTATGTTGCGGCTTTAGTATGTGCTTGTCAAGCTATATGGTTCAAGAGGATCTTGGGGGAATTGGGTTACAGCGTGGATGGAAGCACTGTCATCTACTGTGACAACACCTCAACAATAAAGCTCTCAAAGAATCCTGTCTTTCATGGAAGATGCAAGCACATAGGAGTTCGGTTTCATTTCTTGCGTGACATGGTGAAGGATGGAGAGTTACAGTTGGAGCATTGTGGTTCAGAAGAGCAAGTGGCCGACATCTTTACAAAGCCTTTAAAGCTAGAGACGTTTGAGAGATTGAGAAGTAAGCTTGGAATTTGCTCAGCAACTGATAAGCTAAGCTTAGTACACCGAGCTTAGCTTAGGGAGGGTTTGTTAGGAGCAAATTGATCATCAAGAGAAGGTGACCGTTGGATCGAATAAGAGCTTTATAACCGTTTGATTAGTTAAGTTGGATTTAGTAGTTGATGTTGTTTTTAAGATAACAACGAGGTCGAGTTTATCTCGTTTCACGTTGGTTATTCTTGCAGCACAAGTTTCGTTGATTTGAGTTTATCTTCTTGTTATTGTAAGGCTATATAAAACCATGATTTCCTATTGAATAAAGTACGGTTTTCAGCATTCTAAACAAAGAGCTAGGTTACTTCTACAGTTTCCGTATACTGGTACCCAAAATTAATCAGCTCATTTAGTAACTCAAACTACTATCACCATAAATCAATTTCATCAGCAAACAATTAAAAAATATGTTATTCAAAAATTTATATTAAAAGAGATATGGCAGAACTGCAGAAGTAACATACCACCACAACAAGTTAAAATTATCTCTCAGGGATTCTAATTTCATCTCAGTCACTCCATTTGCATCTGTCGTCCACTATCTTCAGGACCCCAGGACTCGTCAAACCCACGAACAATGTACACTGACCATTCCTTACATGTGTTTGAAAACAAATGAAATTTGCATCAGTTTCAACTTTCAACAGTCAAAATTTAAATTTGCAACCGGGTCTCATGGTCTGGTGGTAAAGGAACCTCGGCTGAGGTGCCCGCCATCACGAATTCGAGTCCCGGCCACAGCAAATTTAACATGATTTCCGTTTGGCTTCCAGGACCTTTCTCGCTCATTCCGGTTGGACGCAGTGGGATAGTCGGACTAAGTAAGAAGTTCCAGATATCTGAATTATCAAAAACAAAAAAAAATAATTTGCTAAAATTCTCTGTGAATAATGATTAATAAAAGAGTTGATAACACAATCAGACACTTTTTTCTCTTTTTTAACTTTATTAGACACTTCCCACTTGAGGGACACTTTCTACATCTTCCCCTCTATGTGTTTGTACCCATATACCCTTTTGTTATGGTTAAAGCTTTGAAGAGATGAGTTAGTTTTATTAATATAATATTTTGTCAGCTTTTTCCCACTCGTTCACTTTCTTTTCTTCTTCCTTACATTTTTTTTGAACCATTAGATATAAGAAGTGCAAGTAGATCGTATGGTCATAATTACTTGAACTTTTCTAATACTATTTTATCAATCTCATATATTTCCTTATGTGATTATTTTGACATATTTAAAATGTATAAATAAATAAATTTGTAATCATAAATTATGTCTTTTTGTTCTCTACATTTTAAGATCCATTTTGGTATATTTTTTACAATTTGAATATGAAAAAAATTGTGAACATGGACACCATTTATGGATGTGGACGAAAGTTCACTGTTGCCATTTGTGGATGTGAATAACTGATAGAATATCAAGAAATTATAGTCGTCAAGTTAAAAATTGACATATCCAACTAATAGAAGGTCCGCAAACTGTTTCATTAAGCTAAAACATTTCATAAATCCAATCAACCAAACAAAATGTTCAATAAAAAGATGATGCCAATTATTTACATCATCCTTAAAATCTCTAATAGACAATAATTAAGAATCGATAAACAATGTGGGGATGAGCACACATTGTTTTTGTGGATGTGGACAATTGTGTGTTCAGAGTACATTGTTTTTGTGGATGTGGACAATGTTGTGTTCAGTTGAGTTTGTTGAAAACGTAGAATTAGAAGTAGTAAATATAGATTGACGAACTTAAAATCTGGACAACTAATGAAAAGTAGTAAATAAAGAGTGATGAGGATAAAAAACATAGAATAATATACTAAAGTGGAGACGTGACCACTGGTGGTGCTGATGTGGTCAGGAGATGTGTGTGTGGACACTGGATGTGTTGTGATCACTGGAATCGTGGACAGTGGGTGTGTGAATGATAGGGTTGAAAACAAGGGAGTCAGCGACATGAGAAGTACGGTCGTGGCAAGTCATTGGAGGACGGGCAGAGGTGTACGACGAGCACCGGTAGAATCGCGGTGGAGTTGAGACAGATGTCTGCTTGAGGTATATCTACATATAGAAAACAGTTTGGTGATTAATTATCAATGAAAAAAAATCTGAAAAAGATCTAGAACCCCTTAATTTCTGAGAGTAAAAATTAGGATTTTGAATCCTCTCAAGAAAAATTAGGATTTCGAATACTTGAAAATCGTTTAAAAAACTCGAAAATCCTGAGAAAAAACAAAATCTGAGAAGAGATAACGAGAAAAAAAGTATCGGGAGCGTAGGGGTGAGAGAGATACCTCTAATTTTGCTTTGTGGTGGCATTTCCTCGTTGGATATCTTCACTATGTTCTTGGTCTTTGGTTTCATGATGATTCACGGCGGAGTTCGGCTGAAAGTGTTACGACTGCGGCGAATTTGAAACGGAGAGGATGAAGATGGAGAAAAAATAAGTTTGGGGGAATGGAGGAAACAGATCTACTTTCGAAACAAGATTTGTCTTTTACCTTTCTATTTTTCTTATTATTTTTAATTCTTGGAAGTTGAGATAAGTGGGAGGTTTGATTAACTCAGTATGGTTAAAAGCAAGTGTGGTTAGGTTAGGATTGAGGGTATCAATGACATTGCAACGAGATAAAGTGTGTCACATGAACAAAGTGTCTGAATGTATAATATGAAAGACAAAATGTGTGTTAGAGTGTAAAAAAATCTTAATAAAATCATAAAAAGAAGATTGTACGGTGGAAATGTATAAACATGAACAAATAGTCACAACAATCATCAATCAAGCGTGCAAAACAGCAAAGTGAAAATATTTAACAGAATCTAAAAAAATCCAAAAATAATTTCGTAATCTCATTATCTAAATTCAAGGTGGCGAATTGTTTGAACTCCGAAATCGGTGACTATCATTACTGGTAGTTTAGAACGAATGAGATGATGTTTTTTAAAAAAGAAAATCATACCTTTTTTTAGTCAAACTCCACCGTCTTGCATACTAAAAAAAATTTGCATTGAATCTACTTTGTGGGTGATCAATTAATTGAGGGTTTAAAGATGATAAATCGGTTACGGGTATCGTAAGGAAGAAGATGAAAGATCGGCTGCCCAAGGAAATGCAAAGACGACCCCTCCCTCACGCTAACCCTGAAAGAAAATGCGTTGTTTCATCATGACCAGGCACGGAATGGGTTTGATGAAGGAAAGTAACAGCCCAAGGAAACAAAGCCGTACGAACCACAATTTAAATGATACTGCACGTTTTGAAATAGAAGCCACGTGTCAGTATTTCCTTACATTATTTTCTTAGGTGGCAAAAAGAGAAGAGAGTAGTGTTCTACGTATAAGATAAGGAATTGAATAAAATATCCAACTATTTTCACTTTTTTCTATGATTTTGTTTCCCTACTTTTTTTGATCGAGCCTCTCACGCTGTTATTAAAAATTTGTATTATTGTTTTTCCTTTTTCTTATTAAGCTTTTCTATTTTTCTTTTTTTAATTTTGTTTCCAATTTTTGGATGGGTTTATGAAAGGACTTTTTGTCTGTGACACCACGTGTCTCTTCTGCATTCTTCAGTGTTTCTTTCTCCTTAAGGCAAAGCATAGCCCTATTTTTTTCTGTCTCTCTCTCCTCATGCTGAAGCCCTTCACTTCCCACC
>OVBX01005887.1:0-12483 GCA_900406325.1 Erucastrum elatum
CACGGACCCTGGAAAAGATTCAAACAAGCTGGCAAATAGAACGGTTTTAGTTCAGGTTTGTCTTACGATGTAAAATTTGTGTGGCTCCTCATTCTTGACCGCGTCGAATATGTTTCTTATTATTTTATATTTGGTCTAATCAACAGAATAAACTGCTAGACCACCTCCTTATGTTGGGTGTTGAAAGCCAATGGTCGCCTGTTGCTGTTCGGTGTATGGTAAGCAAATCTCCTTTAGTCAAATTCTCGGTCCTTTAGTCCTCCCCTTTCTTGCTATCATTCAATTTTCATTGTATATCAAATTTCGTTTCTGATTTGTTCAACTGACTTTAATTTCGAATAATTCCATTTAACTTCTAGAATTCTTTCGTTGAACCGTGTTTCCAAGTTGATCATGTAACTGGTGTCTTTATGGGTTTTTTTTTATCTAGAGATTGTTAATGTATCATCAAGCCAACTGCTGAGCAGATGGCTTTCTTATAGCTTTTCGATATTCTAGTCACAGTAAGCATAAGTATCTTATGGGTCTTCTAATTTGTGATTCCTTGCTACTAGACATTTAAATGCATTGGAGATCTGGTTGATGGACATCCCAAGAACCGTGATATCCTTGCTAGCAAAGTTCTTGGTGAAGATCGGCAAGCAGAACCTGCACTCAATTCTATCCTCCGGATCATTTTACAGACATCTAGTATTCAAGAGTTTGTTGCTGCTGATTATGTCTTCAAGACCTTCTGTGAGGTTCGAAACTTTTGTGTTATATGTTATTATTTGATAGTGTAATGTGAGCTTGCAGCTTATTTTTATTATAATTGCATAGTCTAAGTATGTGACGCTCAAAAATGTTACTTACATTCTCTAAACGTTTTCAGAAAAGTCGGGAGGGTCAAGCAATGCTAGCTTCAACTTTAATACCCCAACCACATCCCACCACCCGAGATCCTCTAGAAGATAATGTTAACATGTCATTTGGAAGGTGTAATCTTCTTTTCCTTTCTCCTGCAACTTTCACAGTTTTCTTTCTGCCCCATTATCATTGCGCTTCTTGTATCAAAATCTTACTGAAAATTTATATTTTGTGTCAGTATGTTATTACGAGGCATTTGCTCTGGTGAAACTGATGGTGATCTTGAGGTAAATTGTTTTGTCTCTCTGTTGATTGTAATTTGTATGTCTTCCAGACTTTAATCTATTTATTTCAACAGACATGTTGCAGAGCTGCGAGCATTCTTTCTCATGTTCTGAAAGACAACATTCAGTGCAAGGAAAAGGTAATGATTTCAATGCCACCATAACTTTATAGGTTCATTAACTGACTGTTTCATAATACTCAACAGGCTTTGAAAATAGTACTTGAATCACATGTGCCTTCCATGGGAACTCCAGAGCCTCTCTTTCAGAGGATTGTCAGATACCTGGCAGTTGCCTCTTCCATCAAAAGCAAAGATAAATCAAAATCATATATTCAACAGATCATTTTAAAACTGCTTGTCACATGGACCGTTGATTGCCCAGCTGCAGTTCAGTGCTTTTTAGATTCACGGCACCACTTAACCTATCTCCTCGAGCTGGTAACAAACCCAGCTGCAACAGTCTGCACAAGAGGCTTGGCGTCTATACTACTGGGAGAATGCGTCATCTACAACAAATCAAATGAGAATGGTAAAGATGCTTTCGCTGTAGTTGATGCTGTGAGCCAGATGGGGCTCACAACATACTTCTCGAAGTTCGAAGAAATGCAGGGGAGCTTCATCTTCTCTTCTTCCCCCGAGAGGCCTGGAGAGGATGATAAACCGTTGACGAGAAAAGCCACGCCTAGCGAAGGCGAGATTGAGGATGTTGGCGTGGCAGGTGGGATGGATAAGGGGAGTGAGGATCACCCAATGCTCACATCGTTGTTCGATCCTAGCTTCACAGGCTTAGTGAAGAGCCTTGAAGGCAGCATTAGAGAGAGAATCGTGGACGTGTATAGTCGGCCTAAAAGTGAGGTGGCTGTAGTACCGGCGGATTTGGAGCAGAGGAGCGGAGAAAGTGAGAAAGACTACATCAACCGCTTGAAAGCTTTTATAGAGAAACAGTGCTCAGAGATTCAGGTACACGCTTCTTGCGCAATTCTTCTATGCCATTTAGTTGTTTGATTGCAAACGTTGCGACCTCTGTGTACTTTTTACAGAACCTTCTTTCTCGGAACGCTGCTTTGGCAGAAGACGTAGCAAGCTCTGGGAGGGGTGAGCAATCTAAAGGATCAGAGCAAAGAGCAAGTACAGTGATGGAGAAGGTTCACATGGATAGCATCAAGCGAGAACTCCAAGAAACGTGTCAGCGTTTAGAGACAATCAAAACAGAAAAAGCCAAGGTCGAGTCCGAGGCATCAGAGTACAAGAACATAGCTGCGAAACTTGAATCAGACCTAAAGGGCCTGTCGGACGCGTACAATAGCCTAGAACAAGCGAACTACCATCTCGAGAAAGAGGTGAGATCCTTGAAAGGAGGAGAGGATCCCATGGAGATTCCTGATGTAGAAGCGATTAAGGAAGAAGTGAGAAAGGAAGCTCAGAAAGAGAGCGAAGACGAGCTGAACGATTTGTTAGTGTGTTTGGGACAAGAGGAGGGCAAAGTGGAGAAGCTAACGGCGAAGCTGGTGGAGTTAGGAGTTGATGTTGATAAGCTTTTGGAGGATATTGGGGAGGAGTCAGAAGCTCAAGGGGAATCTGATGATGATGATAATGATGATAACCAGTAAAAAAAAAGTTTTTGAGATCAAATCCCTCCCTCAGTTGCAAGTAATTTATCTTTACTTTTACATCGTTTTGGTACATGTTACATTGTTGCAGTTTATGTTTACAGATAGATTCCTATACATTTGACAAATGAACTCGGAACTGATTTTAAGCTAATGAAGCTGTTGTGTTTCACATTATACATTGATGAGAATGTACAGAGCAGCAGAAAAGAGGAGTAGCATGTAGGATTCTAATCAGCACAAAGCGACACCAGTAGATTAGTTGGTGAGCTCCATACGACATGATCAAACAGTGACTGCTTCCCATGCTCTAGTTGTCCCTGTCTAAATGCGCCAAGAAATTATAGGCAAAGGTTAATAACTCTGTTCAATGCATTTTACATCACTCGGGTAATGCTGCAAGTAGTAGACATTTCATACTGAATGACTGGGAACTGTGTCTAACCCTACGTTACCGCATCAATAACTAACGTAACTACAGATGTGAATATATGTATGGAATATGTTCTGAAAACTTACCCGTTAAGCGAAACGACTAATGTCAAAAAAAAAATGTTAATAAAGCGAAACGATAGCGTATCTATATTACTATAATAATAATATACAGTAGAATCTCTATAAATTAATAATCTCTATAAAATAATAAATTTTGTCGATTCCAAGTTGGGCCGGTGTTAAATATAACATAAATCGATAAAATAATAAGATAATAATATTTTAAAAAATTCTATGTAAATATATAGTCCCCTTAAAATCATAAATTAATAATATATCTATATATAATTTTTATATAAGTACAAGTTAATTATTATATTGTTTTTTTATATTCACAAAGAAAATTCTTTATTTTTCTTAATATTTCAATATATTTTGATAATATTTAGTAAAATTATATTGAATAACAATTCTATGAAACATAAAATTATACATAAAATAAGATAATAAAACAATATGGAAGTCAAATTTCTAAAATTTAAAGAATGTACATACGGTAAAATAAAATATATTTTTTTAATATAAATAAAAATATTCAAAAATAGAAAAAATCTAAATAAAGAAACTTTTGTAAATTAATATCTCTATAAATTAATAACATTTCAAAGTCTCAGTATTATTAATTTATAGAGGTTTTACTGTATACTCTCTCCGTTCCTAAAAGATAGTTTTTCTAGTATTTTTTACACATATTAAGAAAACACATTAAATCATTATAATAAATTTATTGTTTTTCGTAATTTTCAATTTTCAACAATTTTTGACCAATAGTAATCCAATAAAACCAATTAATTTTCTTAAAATTTATATTTTTTATATAGAAAACATAAAACAACCATCTTTTAAAAATAAGTTTTTTTCCAAAACAACTATCTCTTAGAAACGGAGTGAATACTATATTAGGTCTTTACCTTAAAAAAAGTTTTGAAAACACCCTCAATTATTACTATAATAATATTATACTATATTATCCTTCGGTTAATACTGCACAACTTCATCTTCTTCTTCTTCATCTTCACTTACCTACTACCATCACTTCTTTCAAGGAAAATTGCATTCAGTATCAATCAAACAAATTATAATTAAGAAACTAGCTAAAAAAGGCCTTTAACATTCTTACAATATAGTACTGCCCTCATTATTTATTTATTTCATTTTTAATCTTATTTTCTTCCGGTAACTACTTCTAACTATTATTGTTTCTTTCATATCCACGTATAATACTTCATCTACCGACATCTAATCATCACCATGGCCACAACTATAATACCTTTTTATACTGATTGCTTTATAACTACCGTAACCATTACCGTTTGGATAACCATTTCCATTGCTGTAACCACCACCACATGTTTCTCTACCGTCGCTTCAACCACCACCCCTTCCTCAGTAATCACCATCAACTCCTTCATGAACACATCCACCACACGCCCACAATCATCATAGCCACCATGAACACTACTAATTATGTAACCTCCACTACTTCTTTCTAATCTACAAAACGATTCTTCATAACCACTACCACATTTTAATATAGCGACTGTAAAATTGAGTTTTATTCTCTTTGCTAATATAGCACATACATAGTATATTATTTTAGACCATTTGATAATTTAATCAATATGAACTATACTATTTCAACTATGTGCATGTTTTGATATTTGAATTAGAGTTTATATTTCCTTTTGGGGTTTAGAAATTAATGTTTTGGATTTAGCTTATGGAAGATTTAGATTGACGATGGGTTTAACATTACCTCATTCTCTTTAGTTGTAGACATTTTAATAATATGTAGTATACTATTTCGTTTGTTATTATTCTATTTTAATATTGTTTCATATTATATAAATAGTACATATTTTAATATTTGAAATGGGGTTTATATTTTTTTTTAGGGTTTAATGATTAGTGTTTGGGTTTGGGTGTAGAAATCAGTTGTAGATGTCAAGGAGGTGAGCACAATTCATTTTCGAATATACATTCCATTCAATAATTTTACTAACATTTACTATACCATCTAATTTGTTTTATACTATTGCTAATCTATGTAAAAAGATCATTGGTTCCTACTTACCTACGTCCGTAACTTTCTTTGTAATTACCACCACCTATCTCATTGTCTCTCTTACACATTTCAAATTATCACTGCTTCACCACCACCACCGTATTCACCTTCGTTGATATGTCACTACGATAATCATTACCATCACGATTAGTAGCCGTCCTTATCGTAATCACCACCAACACTGATGCGATTATCACCATTGCCGTGATAACTGCCACCACTGTAACATCGAAACCACTATCATCACCGTCGCTGCTTTTCTTCCATCACAGTCATCATCTATGTCTCACAACCTTCTCCCATTTTCTTATTTTCAGTTTTAACGTCAATAATTATTTTCGTTACCGTGTACCTGCAAGATAGAAGGCTAAAACCGGAAGCAAAAGGAAAGAAAGTGTTATACATTTAATTATGTCAAATCGATAGCTATATTCTTAATATTGATCCCAAAATTGGCTAGTTGGCAAATTCACCCTTCTTTCAATCCACTACCATTTTTTGTTAAAAAAATATCAGTTATTTGGATCTCTATCTATCGTAGCAATTATCATTAATTCTTTTATTTATTAACCAATTTCCCTAAGAACTACCATCTCTTTGATATTAATCACTACCATCTTCTAAAATCTACAAATCAGACAATGGTAGGCGTTCTCGTTTTCCTGTAAGTTCTCGGTTGTACTATACTATTTGAACAATATGTACTATATTATTTTGTTTATTTACTATTCTATTTCCATACTGGTTCATATTATGTATTATGTGCATATTTTATATTAGTTTAGGGTTTATAGTTCTTTTTATGGCTTAATTTAGTGTTTTGGGTTTAGTTTATGGAATCTTTGAGTTGATTTTAGGGTAAACATTATCTCATTCACTACAATCATAGAAATTTTATAATTTAAATATTAATATGTATTATATTATTTCGTTTGTTACTATTCTATTTCAATAATATATCATATTATGTATTATGTGCATATTTTGATATTTGAGTTAAGGTTTATATTTCCTTTAAGGTTTAGGGTTTATTGATTAGTGTTTTGGATTTAGTTTATAAAAAATTTGGGTTGACTTTAGAGTAAACATTACCTCATTCCTTGCAATCAAAGATATTTGAAAATTTAACATTAATATGTACTTTGCTATTTTATTTGTTAATATTCTATTTTGATAATGGTTCATACTGTGTATTATGTTAATATTTAATATTTGGATTGGAGTTTATATTTTATTATAGGGTTTACTAACTAGTGTTTTGAGTGTAGTTTGTAGAAGATTTTTGTTAATTTTGGGGTAATTAAGCATTACTTCATTCTCTATAATTATAAATATTTTAAAATATATGCACTATGTACTATGTTATTTTGTTTGTTACTATTTTATTTTGATACTACCTAATATTATGTACTACTAGATATGAATCTGTTGCAGTTTTAATTTAATAAAAAATATAAAAAATAAACTATTTTATTATAGTTTTATGATTATTTTTTGCATATGATGTGTGAGATTTATTTTATAGTTAACAGACAGTTGTTACACATAAGTTTAAGTTAATATATGTATTTTATAATTATGGCTCATAGATGAATTGCCATCAATTTTGTACTAAGATTAAAGAAAAAATGAAAGTCAAATAGGGCCAATTGAGTCAATGACATCATCATACACTTTCTTATGTATAATTGAATGTTTTATTGAATAATTTTTTTAAATTTTATTAAGTTAGTAGTTGTTTTAAAAGGAATACATTTTATTTTGTAAATATCCTTTTTAGTTGCAATTTTGAAATAAAAAATACTATTAAGTACTCTTTTACCTTTTTGTTCAGGATGTAAAAAAATAAAATTACTGTTATATAAACTTTTACAATTTACCTTCTCTTTAAAATTTCAAAAACAATTGCTATCAAATGATTATTTCTAATTACTGATAAATAATTTTATAAGTTATATTAGCATCATAAGATGTAATAAAGAGAAGAAAAAATGAGCTGTATCAAGTAAATAAAAAAATACTCAGGTAATATTTTCATGTAAATACAATTGTGTTTTGGAAAAATAATATCTGGAAGTTTAAACCTAAACATACAGTTATCTATTAAAAAAACATTAGTTACTTATAAAAAATAATAATAGTACTTTTACAATTTTCTTTTGTTTAGGATTTTTCAAAAGAAAATTATTTATTTTATAGTTATTTTTCTATATGATTTTATTAACTAATTTATTATACTTGTAGAATTTAATAATTCATTTTTTTTGTTTAATATTTTTCCTTAAAAGTTAATATTTATTTTTAATAATTCTCTTTCTTTAAAGCGTGTGAGTGAAGCCAAAGCACGGGGAAAGGTCGGGTGGTGATTGCAGCGTCAGTAAACAATGATTTCGGGCTTTAGAAAAAAATTAACAAACCGATCGCTGGAACGGGATGGGGGACACAGACCGAGAGAACGGGCGTAGATAGCCCATTAGCTGTGGACGGTCGGGATGTTACAATAAGTTTAAAGAAAGGAAAATTTCAATTCTACTACAAGTTTGATACCAAAGAAAAGTTTTAAAAATGACGCAAACATTTAAAATATGGTGTGATGAGGTATGTAATATAGTGTGTGAAAACTAAAACAAAACAATTAAAGTGGTAAAGATTGTTATCATCACTCTCTCTACCTATTTTTAGTTCTCTAGCAGTAGCAATGAATCATTTGCGATCTGCTCTGGATGGTGTTGAGATGTTTCTGGTGATGTGGGTTGCAGTTCTGAGTAGCAGGCATTGTGTCGGAAAAAAATTGCCCTCCTCATTCTCTGATTAGCTTTTGGTGTCGGCGTTTTTCTTGTGCATGTTGATGATGAGGAACAATATGCATAAATAACAGTACCAAATTTGTCATTATGAGTACTGGAATGGCATACCTTATGGCTAGAGAAGCTTTCCCCTGGTTCTTTGACCGGTAGATATGTACACAAATGTACTATTGAAAATCTTCTAAAGAGACAAATCCAAAGTGAACTGTAAAAACCCGAGAAGAATCAAAACCCACGATAAAAACTAATGACAAAAAAAATAAACTTGATTTTGATGAAATCTTTTTAAAATGTTGTCAATGTAAAAATGTGCTGCATAAAAAAGCTATAAGACTTTAATAACAATATCAAAAAGGGCATAAGAACAACTAAACTATGGGGAACATATAGTATTCAATCTAAAGTTTGAGGTGATTTAATTTTTAATAAGGTTTTAGATGCTTAATGAATTGAATTATTTAAGGTGATTTAATTAAACTATTCTAGAATATTACCTAAAACCATGAGATTTGATTTTAATTTGTTTAACTAAAATACTTCACCAAACACTTTAAAATCACTTAAAACTGTAAAAATTCATAATTTAAAATATTTTTGATAACAGTGAATTTCAAAGTACTTTATGAAATATCAAGTTCAATAATAATAGATTTAAAATAAATTGTTTATTCATATTTGACTAACAATAATTTTTTTATTGTACTAAATCTCTTAAACTTTTCAGTTGAATACATCCTTCTAAATTTGATATATCTGGGACGCATCACAAACGGGCTTTAGATTGTATATTAAATCGATTTGATTGGGCATTTTCAACCACTAACACCATTTTAGTGTCAAAACCACACTATTTTAGGGGGGGGGGGTATATTCAAATTAACATTTGAGGTGATTTGATTTTTAATGGAGTTTTAGATGATTTCAATAAGTTGCAGATATTTAGGTTATTTTTGTTAAACCACTCTCGAATATTACCTAAAACCATGAGATTTATTTTTAATTCTTTTAACTAAGAAACTCCATCCAAACACTCTAAAATCACCTAATAACTTTAAAACTCCATAACTTAAAATATTTTCAATAACATTGGATTTCAGAGTACTTTACGAGATGTCAAGTTTAATAATAGTGGATTTTAATTGAGTTTTTAAAATTCATGTTTGAAAAACAGTAGATTTGTCATTTTAATACAAATCTCTTAAAACTCCCAGTTGGATAAGGTTTCCTCCAACCATTACACTAAACTTCATACTAAAACTATTTAATAATACTAGATTTTATATCCGCGCTATACGCGAGTTTATTTAAATAATTTAGTTTAATTTTATAATAATATTTAAATAAATAATAGAATTAATCAAAATAAATTAATATTTTGTGAAAATATATTAAAATATATTTTACTTTTACCACATACAATGAGTTATAAAACTACATTACTTAAAACAATTACATTTTAGCTTTATATTAGTTTGAATATATGAATGTATAAACCGTGTTTAAAACTTTTTTTCATTAAATATGAACTTTTAATTTTAAATATTTTATAAAATATTTTTTCATTTAAGCTGCTAATACACTGCTAAAAATATTATATTCATACATATTTTTGTACTAAAATATAATAATTATTCTATCTCCATAATATTTAATGTAATTAACAATGTTATAAAACAGTTTTGTGATTGTTGTATATTTATTTTGTGCATAAATGTACTTGAAATATTTTTATTACTTTTAAATGCAAGTGATAATTTGGAATTTAAGTTTAAAAATTGAGAATTTATTTTTGATGAACTTTAACTAACATTTTTAAATAGTCTTTCAGATTATAGAAGAACATAAAATATATATATTTGATTAATTTTAAAAATATTTTATTTACTCTAAAATATAATATTTAGAGTTGTTAAACTTATATGATAAATAATATTTCTTACTATATTCCAGTATATAATATTTTTAAATTTTAAGAACATATTAAATATTATTTAATGATGATAAATAATATTTGTTTGTCTTGCTTTTATCACATAGTTTGATAATTTCTTTTGTAGTTGCTAACTGTCAACAAAATTTTTTATTGTAGTCTTGACATTTTTCTTAATTTTTAGAAGTTCGTAAATTTTATAGGTTTTAGTTTGTTGATTAACATTCTTAGATACTATATTATTTTTTTGGTTAATTGATATTAAATATTCTTCGTGTTGTTCTTTTATGTTTTCGTTCAGGCTTTAATTTATGGTTGATATTGCATAGAAGTATTATTAAAATTTCTACTAACTGATTTGACGCGTTTTTGGACTCTTTTAAATAAATATTATTTTAAAAATATATTTTGTAAATGCAAATTTTTATCAGAGAATCAGATTTTATAAATTAAAATGAAAAAGATTAGAAGTATACACAACTTAGATGAATGATAGCGTTTTCACCACTTCCAAAACGGTGGAAGAGTTTTTGTTCTTCATCTTATTCACTTGTATTTTCAATTATTATTTTCTTTAACCATCATGATATGTAACAAATCTTCTCATAGTCTTGTACTCACGGCGGAAAAGTTGAATAGCATTGACTGGATTTAAATTAAACACCTCGTTTTAACTCATATGAAGCTATAACCATTGCATGTCCATGCATTCTCATAGATCTCATGGGATGAGGATATGATGATAAATTGATAAGTGTTGTTTCTTGTTATCTTCTTAAGTTTCTTTCTTTATGGAGTGCTAAACTCTTTTATCTGGTCACTTTTCTTTCACACTTATTTAAATTTGAAAGCTCAGAAAGTTGGCTAGTTTTTTTCTCGGTAGCCAATTGATATGAATAGATTGAAGTGGTCGCAATTACAGATATCAAAGTAGATATCACTGTTGCATCGGTTCCAAACTATTGCATCCCAAGACCCCAGAATTGTCACAGAAAAATTGATTGGCAAAGCTACTGAATCGTCATATATTATAATTCTTCTTCCAATAAGAAATTAAGAAAAAGTTAGGTTTATATATACTCTCATATATATATATATAGCTATTATCCAGTAGCCAATAGATCTGAATAGGTTGAAGTGGTTGCAATTGCAGATGTCAAAATATATATCACTATTGCATCAGTTCTAGATTACAGGATTCCAAGATACCAAATTGTCACTGACAAATTGATTGGCGAAGCAGCTGAATCATCGTATAGACTCTAAATGGTAACCATCAGAGGAAAAATAAGAATGAATATGAAAAGATGGATACAAGTGAAACTATGAGAATGATGAATGATTATTCTTTATCAAATTTACTAAGAAACAATTTTGTAATGTAATTTCTACAATAAAATGGAAAGGAAAATTATTCCTTATAAATGCTAAAAAGTTCTAGGAATATTAATGAATGTATTGTTCATATTTATTCATTGGTTACCATTCATAGCCATAATCCAATTCATTTTTTATTAATACATCAAGAAAAATCTAGGTTTATACTCTCCTAATCTAGTTGTATATATTAAGTTAACTTTATGATGTTTTTGTCATTATAACTTTTTAATATTAGTTTTCTATTTTATTTTGAAAGAAAAACCACATTGGATTTGTAATTGTTAAGAGCCTAATTTCATGTTAGTATTACTATTTAATTTATATAATTACATTTTACTACAAAAGTTACCATTTATTAAGTATGTTTTCAAGTGTTAATATTTATTTTTTAGTTTTCCTTATTCTATACCATTTTCTTTTTATACTGAAATTAATGTATTATAAAAATATTGACATTTTAAAAATATTAAATTAGTAAAATTATTTATCATATTGTAATTAGTGTTTGTACTTCTTAAGTGGATATTATTGATAACCTAAAGCCTCAATTTTGGTATTATATATAGTTTTATGTTTTTTTGTTATTTTTACTATTTTAATATTATTTTATCATTTTATTTTGGAGTAAAAAATACTTTGTATTTGTTATAATTAAGAGGTGTAGTTTTATGTTAATATTGTTATATTATTTTAAATTTTACATTTTCTATAATAGTTACCACTTATAAGGTAAGTTATCAAATTTTAATATATTTTTTTGGTGTACTTTGTTTCATAGGCAATTTACATTTATATTTTGAGGAATTTATTATGGAAATATGACATTTAAAAAAACATAAAATTAAGATAACCATTTGTAATATTGTAACAGATATTTTAAATTTCATTGTGTATACTTTAGGTGACTTATAGATTCATTTTTTTATGTATACTTTACTATAACTTTTATTAATTTTAATCTCAACTTATATATAATGTATGTTATTTGTGAATATTTTCAATGGAATATAGCCAAAATTTTGAGGTGTAGTTTTATCTTAATATTGTTAACATTTTTAAGTAAT
>OVBX01005889.1:0-10124 GCA_900406325.1 Erucastrum elatum
ACGTCGGGGAACCGGACGATAACCGGGAGATTTAATCCCAAACCGCCTGACGGTTTAGGATCAGTTACTTTCTTAACGACTTTCAAGAGATCGATTTCTTGGTGAGGGAGAGTGTTGGATCCGTGAGGACGGATTGAGATGTTGCCGGAGGTGTTGGCTGTGAAGTAAGGAGCTCCCCATCCGTCGATCCGGTAGAGAGAGGAGGAGAGGGAGGTGGTCCAGCGGCAGGAGGCGTCAACAACGGCGGCGGAGGTTGGTGACGACGGCGGTGGAGGAAGGGAGGCGGTGGCGTCGAGGTAAGCTAGAGCAGGCATCGTTTCTTTAATCTCTATGAGAGATGATAACAATTTAACAAAGATTTTGTGAAGGTAGGGGCGTGAAAACCGCCGAGGCCGGAGCCTCGGCTATCCCCTCAGAAGAAGGGGGAAGATGGATCTGTCTCCGCCGTGAAACCCACCTCTAGCACCCCGTCCCGATGCCAGAATCTCCACGGTGAATGTTCAGGTGAAGACTTGATAAATTTATGGTGAGAATAAACCAAAAGAAGGAAATGAACAATGAGTTTTGTTGCCTTTATATCATGCAGAGATATGAAGCAGGGAAGAGAATGTGAGAGTTTTTCTCCGGAGAATGCGGAGGAAAATAGAGACCGAAGGTTGTTGAGATTGATGAGAAGGGGAGGCGTGAGGTTGATGAAGGGAACTTGCTCTTGTTTATATAGGAAGAGGAGAAGGTTACGACAGAGGCAAGTGGGCCGTAGGGCCTATTATGATATCTCTTGTTTTTTTAAAAAAAATCATGTTTTTCAACGCTTTTTTATCACTTTTACACCGAATAAAGGAAGAACGCTGAACAATCTTATCTTTTATTTAGTTTCCTATGCTATAGATTCGGGTGCTGAAAATCAAATGATGTTTTTCTTTTGAAAAAAAAATAAATCAAATGATGTTGTAATATGTGACACACCATTTTAACAAAATATATTTCATATCTAAAGTTACCATAATCTGGGAAAATTGTCAAAATAAATGAAAAGGAAATTATGATTTGATAAGAATATGTATCTTACTTAAAAAGAAAATGTATCTTACTCGTTTATGTTAGAGTTATCCTTTTTCAACATGTGGACTGAAATTCATATGTGGTTTGTTAGATAGAAAAAGAGAGAAAATGGTTTCCTGTTGTTACTAGGTCTATATTTCTCCACATTACCTGGCAACGTTTAATTTCGTAAAAAAAATTTTCCTCTACACTCTCCATCATATGTTTACTTTTCCACATTTTTCATTTTGAGATTTAAATATAAAACTGTTGACAAAAAAAAAACAGATAAAATATTATTTTTCGGTAAAAAAAGAGATATAAATATAAAATTATAATCATTTAATTAACTAATTATTGGGTCTGTGGTTCTGTTATAATACTTTTTATAAGAACAAGATTCTCTTTTGGTCACGAACACTTGGCTAGCAGTCGCCGCGTGGCGGAGCAGTTTATTTTATACGTGTGCTGTTTAATTGGATGTTGGCGTGTTGCAACCCAACCAAGCCTTCCCGGGCATAACTTCACGGACCATGCTTTAGCTTGGGCGTAACTTCAATTCATATGTCGGCGATCTATAAAATAAATCACCATATTACATTTTTTTCTCTTTTAACAACAATAACAATGCTACTTTTTTTAAACTAACAATAGCAATGCTATTTAGAACAAGNATTAGGGCCTAAAGCACGCCTCCCCTCCCCGCGAGTCGAACTCGGGTCCTCCTCCTCGTATGGTCCCGAGGCAGGTAGGCAGGTACCACTGGACTACGAGGTCCGGGTAATATTACATTTTTTTCTCTTTTAACAACAATAACAATGCTACTTTTTTTAAACTAACAATAGCAATGCTATTTAGAACAAGACACCGATTAAGTTAATTATCATCCTAACTTTTTTTCTAACATCGAATTGTATATGTGCTTTCTAGTTCTCTAAA
The DNA here is from genome assembly GCA_900406325.1 of Erucastrum elatum. Taxonomy (NCBI): domain Eukaryota; kingdom Viridiplantae; phylum Streptophyta; class Magnoliopsida; order Brassicales; family Brassicaceae; genus Erucastrum; species Erucastrum elatum. Next base: position 1,981 of record OVBX01005889.1, read on the forward strand.
GAAAACACTCATCCATTCTAAATTGTAGATTGTTTTAAATAATTTTTGATATTTCAATATATAAGATGTTTTCATATTTCTAACTAAATTTTAACTTCAGTTTTATTGCGAGGATATATACTATGCTTACATTCGAGTTTATCTAAATAAGAGTTGTATATATCAGTTGTAGATAAGTTCTACTTGTCCTTATCTTCTAAGGTTTAGGTTTTATCGTGTATATAAACAAAAGCAATTGCTCAAAGTAAATTCAAGTAAACTGTTTACAATATCATATCTACTTTACATGGTATCAGAATTCGATCCAAACAATCCAACTCGATTTATTATATGTTCAGTTCAAAATTGATCTATCGATATTTGTCCAAATATTCTTTATCTTCTCAGTCATGTATATAAACAAGAGCAATTGCTCAAAGTAAATTTAAGTTAATAGTTTACAATATCCTATATACTTTATAAGTTTAAATCGTTAATATCGTATAGTGATAGTTAGACTTTGTGGCTTTCTGATTTTTATGTTTGCAGTCAAATTTTGTTTTGACACTACAAAAACTTGCATTTAAATAAGTTATCATAATGATAAATGCAAATTAATTGATTTATGTTTGGATAAAAAATATCTTAGTGAAATAAGAAAAACCCTAGAGATCTAATTTTCAGAAACAAATATAGAAACATTTATTTTTTATCTCTGCAATTTTTTAAGAGCATATCCAAAAGCAAGAGATTTTCTGAATCTTATAATTGAGATTTAAAAGTATTTTCGATAAATCTTAATAATTTTTTTAGATTTTTATATTATAGTTTTTGTTTTATATAATATTCAAATAAAAGCAGAAAACTATATAACAACTAAAAACATACAATTAAAGTATTATAATCAATATTTTTAATAAACTATTACGTTATAATAACAAATTACATATAAAGTTAAAAACTTAAAAAGAAATCATTTTCTCTAAAAATACATAACTATTTATTATTATTCCATAATACTCTCATATATGATTAATTTGTGCATTTTAAAGCGATAAATGAGATTTTTTTTACTTTTTATTTGTCGATTACGAGGTAAAATTGTTGAAAACAAGTAATTTTGTTTACATTCATTTCAACTTGTAGCACTAACACCGCTATTGCATCTCTAATCGGTGTGTTGATATCACATTCATCTTTAATTATCATGTTATGAATTATAATGCATAGTATCATCATATCTTGCGATACTTTTTTCTCCCAAAAGCAATATGGTCCTTTTATGATAGACAACCTTGATTGTAGAACACATAGTCTCTAGGAGTGATCATATTACTCGTGATTTTATTAGATCACATAAAAAAAGAATCAAGAACTACAACAACTTCTGAATGGACCAATTTTTATGGAATTTTTTTTGGTGAGATTAGAGGTTAGGGATCAAGCTTACATGAATATTAATACAATTGTAATATTTAGCTTATTTATGTATTTTTTGTTTTATGCATTTTACTTTGTTGTATTTTGTATTAACTTATTTGATGTAATAGTGTCTTGTACAGTATTTGCTTAATATTAATATTTTGCTTTGATTTTGATTTAACAATTTTATATTATTTAAATTTACATATAAAAATTAGGTTTATAAGAATATATATAAGAGCTATAAAATTGTATTATACTAAAATGATAAAGAAAAAAGTTATCAAATTATTTAAAAGACATACAAGTACAAGAACAAAAAATTATGAAATTTCAAATATAAGGTTTTGCACAATGAAACTTTATATTTGAGATTTCAAAATACAAAGTATTTTGAGATTGTTCTTGGAATATGTAAAACTTTAGTTTTGAAGTTATAATGTTGATCGTGGAGATGCTCTAAGGGAGGTATTTGTAATTTGCATGCAATAAAAATATATTATCTAGCGAATACAGTCCCACGGCTATGATATAAAGGACATTGATAATTTGATGTATTGGAATGGGCGGATGGATATGCTTTTCAATTCTCTGGGTTCCTAATTAAAGTCTCCCCATTCCTTATAATTGTGTAATTATTCAATACCCTTTAACCTCCTTTTCCTCCGAAGTGTTTGTTCTTCTATTGAGTTTATAATGTGCAATCAGTTTTGTTTTATGTATACGTATTTTTTATGTGACTGGGCGACGTTTAGGAAAATGAGATAATAGAAGCTATTCAATCCATTAAATCATATAACTATTCAATGATTTAATCCATATAGTATGATTTTTTTTACCACATATATAGTATGATGTTAAGAACAGAGAAACAAGGAAGTATCATATATATCATGTGGTTTCTCCTTTTCCAATAATTCAGCAAAACTAAATACAACATGCTATCTACAAATTCTATGTATCCACCAATTGTAAACACTAATAGTTTAAGTAACAAATAAATTGAGAAAAAAACAGTTTCATGAGCATCTGCATCTCTCAAGTTGATAGAGTTTTGGCAACTTACAATTAGAATATTCAATAGAATAAGGAAGGAAAAACGCGTGTTGACGGCGGTAAACTGCGTTTACTCACGCGGACTACCCACGTACACCACTCTTAAAGCAATCGTAAAACAGTGCTCTTTGATTTGATCTTTTATACCATGCACTATTCTATTCCCCTTTTTCTATCAAAATAACCTAATTAAATAAATATTGCTCAAATCAATGATATTCGTAACGAGTCATGAAGTTGGAAAAACAGCTGGGTTGAGTTGGTGAGAATTTATTGTGAAGTGGGTGAAAACAGAGTATTTAAACAATGTCGCTTGCTATGGACAAAGTCTTAATGGCGTTTTCGTTGGATGAAGAAGACACTCCGTTCGTCATGCCGGACCTCCCTGGATTCAGTTCAGCGGAAGAAAACAAATTGAACCTCATCAGAAGGCTTTTCAACCCTCAGTATCAAAAGATGTCACAATTGATTATGAAGATGCCTAGAAAATGGTTCAAGAAAGGTAAAGTGCGAGGGATAGCACTGTCTCAAGAAAAAAATCAGTTCATATTCCAGACCGAACACGACCTCTTGGATGTCTTGGAGAGAGGTGTTCACACCTTTAATGACTGGGTGATTGTGCTAGAGAGATGGGTGGAACACCCTCCTGAATACTACCTCCAGTACGTCTCTATATGGGTTCAAATAAGCAGTATTCTTGTGAACTGCTACACTACAACTGCTCTCACGGCCTTGAGATATTTGGTGGAAAAGACGATGGCAGTAGCCTTTGACCCTGCTAAACCGGTGACTCAAAACTTCATTAGGGTTCAAATCAAGTTCAATGTGGCTTACCCTCTTCGAGCTACCAAAGTCGTTACTCTAAAAGGAGGGATTGAGGCGGTGATACGATTTCACTATGAGAAAGTTTAAAACCTCTGCTACACATGCCAACATCTCAATCATGAGAAAGATTTCTGTCCTCTGGAGGTGAGACGAAGGCAAGAAGACTCGAGATTGAGGAGAGAGAGAGAGTCTCAGAAAACTTGACAGCCAAGAAATCCTTTCTTCAGGAAGATGATATTCTATATGGTGTCTTAGAAAAATCTCAGGTGGATCTTGACCCTGAAACTGGTAGAAGAAAGATGGCTCTGGAGGTGTTGGAGGAGATGCGTCGTTACCTGAAGGCGGATACAAGAAATAGTCACTCGGTTAAAGTTGATAGAGTCCAACAATCAGTGAAATTTGCTGAGAATGATTTCATGACTCAGAGATCATTCTTGAGATTGGAAGCTCCTCGTTTGATCACTTCTAATCTAAGAAAAGACAAAGGGATTGTGTTTGACTTCAGTGAGAAATCTGAAGGGGAGAAATCTATGAAGTCAATGGGAATGCCAGATACATCTGTCTCTACCGAGATAGTCAGGAAATGAGCGGCGCCAAGAAAAAACCTCCTAAAGCTATTCGTCTTCAATGGAACAGAGAAGTGAACAAGAAGGTTTCTAATCTTTGAGCAGTTCCTGAAGAAGAAACTCAAGTCGTGGGAACTAAGAAAAGAAAATCCTCAGTAGAGGAGTTGGAACCAAGTTCTACAAACAAGGCTGTATGCTTAAAGGTGATCCAAAATAGGGGATTGCCCAACGCCCAATGAGCTTTATGAGCTGGAATTGTCAAGGCTTGGGACGGCTTCAAGGTTTGACAGTTCAACGACTGTGGGAGATGCGTCAATACCATTTCCTGGAGATTTTGTTCTTGATGGAAACTAAAAAATGTCGGAATGTAGTTGTTGATTTAAAAGTTTGGTTGGGTTATGATAGAGTTACTACTGTTAATCATGTTGGATACAGTGGGGGTCTTGCTATCATGTGGAAGGAAAATGTTAACATTTGTATTCAAAAATCGGACAAGAATATTGTGGACCTTTTTGATTGATTCGGAGATCTTTCGTTCTTCTTAACCTGTGTTTACGGTGAACCGGCCACAGAGGAGAGAAGTGTAGTTTGGGAAAGATTGTCGAGATTAAGCATTGAAAGGACTTACCTTGGAGTTTAGTAGGAGATTTCAATGAAATCCTCAACAATGAGGAGAAGATTGGTGGTCCTAAGAGAAAGCAAATCTCATTCCAATTTTTTGCTGATATGTTAAAAGTGTCTGGTATGGAGAAGCTCAGTAGCAAAGAAGATCGATTTACTTAGGGTGGTATGAGATGGAAGAAGTGGATTCGATGCAGATTAGACAGATGCTTTGGTAACAAGGCTTGGTTTAATCTTTTCACTGGTTCTAACCAAACCTTCCTGAACAAGAGAGGATCTGACCATAGACCAGTGTGGGTTAATCTGAGAGCTAATCCACAGGCGCCTAGAGGTCAGTTCAAATTTGAAAAAAGGTTATTGCATCATCTTGATGTTAAGGCAGAAGTGGAGGGAACTTCGTTACAGAGAGCTCCAAATGCAGTGGCGTTCAAGATACGTAAATGTAGAAGTATTATGAGTACCTGGAAGAGAAAGAGGAGGTTTAATGCCAAGGACAAGATCAATCTGCTTCAAGAAAGATTAGATACTTCCAGTCCAAGCCTTACTCTTGTTGGTTTGTAGTCAACAACATCAAAAAAGAATTGATGCAAGCTTACCGAGAGGAAGAGATGTTTTGGCATCAAAAGAGCATAGATCGATGGCTAAGGTTGGGTGATCGAAATTCATTTTTTTTTCACAACTCTGTGAAGGCGAACCGATCTCGATGCCATCTGATTAAGCTGATTGACAAGAATGGACAAGAGCAATGGTCTGATGCGGCGAAGGCAGAGGTAGCAATTGATTACTTTTCGGATCCCTTCTTAACGTCCAACCCGCCGTTGTATTAACCAGTGTTTCAGAGTATGCCATCCAAGGTGACAGAGAGATGAATAAATCACTGATTGCTATGTTGTCTGAAGAAGAAGTGTGTGAGGCCATTTTTTCCATAGAAGCAGAGAGTGCTCTGGGACCTGATGGAATGACGGGATTGTTTTTTCAGAAGTTTTGGCTAGGCCTGGGCATCCGGGTCCTCGGGTCGGGTTTGGGTCGGGTCCTATCGGGTCCGGATCTTCCGGATCCTAAAAGTTTAGACCCATATATGTACTTCTTATTATTTTTCGGGTCGGTTCCGAGTCGGTTCTTGTCGGGTCTAGGTCGGTTCGGGTCTATAATTTTAAAACCTGTTACTAATTAACATAAAATATTTTTAAACTCTAAATTTTATATTTAAAAACTTCATATTACTTAAAATGTTACAAAATAATAATAAATATTGTTAACCAAAAAAATTTCAATTAACAAAAATTATATATATAGACAAAATAGAACACAACAAAATCATAGTTTTGAATATACATGTTTTTAAGTCGGATACACATCGGTTCTTATCGGGTCGGGTCTATTCAGATCGGTTATTTTCGAGTCCGGGTCTATACGGGTTGGTTCTCTTCGGGTCCGGATTTATTCGGGTATAAAAAAATTAGACCCAAAAAGTACTTATAAACTTTTGGATCGGGTCCGGGTCGGGTATTTTTAGACCGGTTCCGGGTCGGATCTTCGGCCAGGTTAAAATGCCCATGCCTAGTTTTGTCATATCATTGGAGATTCAGTGACACNATTTTCGAGTCCGGGTCTATACGGGTTGGTTCTCTTCGGGTCCGGATCTATTCGGGTATAAAAAATTAGACCCAAAAAGTACTTATAAACTTTTGGGTCGGGTCCGGGTCGGGTATTTTTAGACCAGTTCCGGGTCGGGTCTTCGGCCAGGTTAAAATGCCCATGCCTAGTTTTGTCATATCATTGGAGATTCAGTGACACAGGAGATTCAAGACGTGTTTGAGAAAGGGAGTATTCATGATGATTGGAATTTCACATATATCTACTTGTTGCCCAAGACTCCAAATCCAGAATACATGACTGAGCTACGTCTTATAAGTCTATGTTCGGTTCTGTACAAAACGGTGTCTAAAATACTCGTCAGGAGGTTGCAACCTTTTCTCAGCTCCCTTGTCTCCGTGAATCAATCTGCGTTCGTGGCTGATAGGTTGATTCAAGACAACATACTTATAGCACATGAAGCAGTCCACACCTTAAACGCTTACCCATCAGTTGCTGCTGAATATGTAGCGGTTAAAACCGACATGTCAAAAGCATATGACAGGGTTGAGTGGGGTTACTTGAGAGATTTGATGAAGGCTATGGGATTTCACCAACAGTGGATTAACTGGATCATGATGTGCATCACCTCTGTCTCCTTTGCGGTTCTAATCAACGACCAGCCCTTTGGTCCCATCTCTCCATCTAGAGGGATTAGACATGGTGATCCTCTATCGCCATTTCTCTTTGTATTATGCGCAGAGGGTCTTACGCATATGCTGAACGTCGCGGAGAGGAATGATCTGATCAAGGGGATGAGTTTCGCTGATTCAGGACCGTCTATTCATCACCTAGTCTTCGCTGACGACAGCTTGTTTCTCTGTCAAGCAAGACCAGGACAATGCAGAAACCTGAAAAGAATCTTAAATTTCTACGGTGATGCCACGAGACAGTGCATAAACTTGGAAAAATCTTCACTTTCTTTTGGGAAGTTGATCCCTGTAGTAGTAAAAGGTGAAATTCAAGAAATTTTGGGGATTTTCAATGAAGGAGGCACTGGTTCTTACTTAGGTTTACCAGAGTGTTTCTCGGGCTCTAAGGTGGAACTGTTATCGTATCTTAAGAACATGACTCAATGTCGTTTAGACAGTTGGTTCTTGCGCAAGTTATCTCAAGGTGGAAAGGAAATTCTCTTAAAGACAACGGCTTCTGTACTGCCAGTCTACGCGATGTCATGCTTCAGATTACCCATGATAGTCTTTCAGAACATCAAGAATATGATTTACATCACAGAAAGATACATTGGATCTCTTGGGACACCTTTTGTTTACCAAAATCTCTTGGTGGCATAGGTTTCAAGGATCTTGAAAGCTTCAATTAGGCCTTATTGGCTAAAGATGTTTGGAGAATGGTGAATAAACCGGAAAGCTTGATGGCACGGTTTCTTAAGAGCCGATATTATCCCAATTCGGAATTTTTAGATGCGGTGATAGGGACCAGACCATCCTATGCTTGCTGTAGTCTATTGTCTGCAAGAGATTTGCTGCAAAAAGGGCTGAAGAGACAAATTGGTGACGGGTTAAACACCAGGGTCTGGATTGACAAGTGGTCTGGATTGAAAATGGTTAAAGGATCCAGAGTGTGGTATGAGAGCTTTGTGGATTAAAAACTGCACTTTTGATGTAAACCTCCGAACAAGTGCTCTGATTGACAGTGCTACAAGAAGATTGAATGTCCAAGCGTTGCAGGAGACATTCGTTCCAGGAGATGTTGAGTTGATCTTAGCTAAACAACCAGCGGTGATGAGAAGTNGGCGTATTGGTTGGCTCGGGACCTAAAGCTCAAAGAGGAATACCCTGAGGTCCTTTCCCTTCCTTCGATTAACCCTCTCAAAGAGGAAATTTAGAAAATTCATGCTCCCCCAAAGATCAAAACTTTCCTGTGGAAGGCGTTGAGTGATGCTTTGCCAGTTGCTGAACTGATTCTCAACAGAGGAATGAAGGTGGATGATAGATGTCAACTTTGTGGCTTTGAAGGTTAATCCATTCTTCATTTGCTCTTTCATTGTCCGGTAGGAAGACATGTTTGGGCTTTATCAGG
>OVBX01005891.1:0-12476 GCA_900406325.1 Erucastrum elatum
ATATATATATTAACCACCAATATTTTGTAGATCATAGACAAATATTTCATCTTGCATACTTATGACTAGCTCTGTTTTGGATTTCAATTATTGTCGATCAAATAAGAGCAGTGAACAAAAATATAAATGTATCTATCAACTTACTAATATTGGATTATCAAAAAAAAAAACTTACTAATACTGCACCGATGGTTGAGTGAACCGTAGTTCCCAAGTTCGTACTTTTTACCCCCTGTTAGGAATAGTCGGGCGGTAAGACCGGGTCTAACGAGTTATCAAAAAATCGGGAAATATGCGGAGAATACGTGGACCTAATTTCTAACTATTTAACGTGTTAATATATATATAAGTTGTTGGTTTGCAAAGAGATAACCAAAATTCTATTTAGCTAATATGGTCGGTGGTGTTCCAATTTGTTAAAGGATGCGGGTTCGAACGCGGACGTTGTATTCTTCTTTTAATTTTTGTTTTTTTCTTTTAAATGAAGGATACTTTTTGTTTTTCTTTTCTTTTAAATGAAGGACAAAATAGTATTTCATTAGTCATCTTCATCATTGATCTAATACTGTAAATCGATACCACCATTTATGTATCAGTGTTTTTACACATTTATACGTTTTAAAATCATTTTGAAGCTTCTTCCTATCAAATCTATTGTAGACTTAACAATAATAATCTTTCTGAAGCACAAAATGAAACAAAAACGATTTTTTTTCGAAAAATCCGAGAAATTCTCCGATTAGGGTCAATTTGCTACGGTGGTTGAACGTCAAGCGCATATTCGCCGCACAGGCGGCCGCCTGGACCGAGTTTTCGAACATGGCTTTTACCTAATATGCACATTTACAAATATTTACAATTTTTATATAATAAGATGCCACTATCACTTTATTTTTCCCTCTAGAGACTTAAAAACACTAAGTAGAAGTTGTTAATAGAAAATTCATGTTTACAGCAATTGTTCTGCGCCCACGTGGTGTAAAGTGTGAACATATAGCAACTTGGTGACAATTTTATTACAACCTTTTCTCTTTTTTTTTTTCTTCTAAAGATAAACTAGAGCCAAAGTCCAATTCTCGATATAGTCAACCCGTACGAAGTTATCTTCTCTATATATATACAAAACACATAAATTCATATACACTCAATACATTTTTTTTATCAATTCATATTCACTCTCATACATCTATTTCTTATAGAATGGAGAAGATCATGACCTCCGAGGGGCTGAAGCCGTTCAAGAAGAAAGAAGGGACTGTGATCCCTCAGAAGAGAGAGTTAGTGAAGACGAAAGTCCTCAAATCCATTTTGTCTTTTCTCTGTCGCTCTGGTGGTAAAAACAGTTCTGAGCATACCGGTGATGATGCCGGAAAGCGCGTGTACCCAACTCGCCCATGACTGGTTTTTTTTCATGGAGTTGAAGATCGTTACTATCATGATCTTTTATGGGTTCTTCTGTTTTCTTTGTTTTGCTTATAGTATATATTTTTTTTTTTGTTAAAGACTTATAGTATATATAAGTATAAGGAAGCTTAATTAGCTTTGAAGATTATCTTTTTCTTTTAATTCGCGGTTTGGTTTCTCAGCCTTCATGAAAGGGAGATATTTCATGAATATGGATTAATATGTTTAGTCCTCTTCTTGTGTAAAACCCCATTCATATATGATGATACGATACTCTTTAAAGCATATTCTATTTTTAAGGTGATGATAGATTATTATGATCTTATGATGTAGTTTTGAATATAATATGCCGATGTGCTGTCTCGAAATTAAATAATATCTTTTGTAATAATGATAGGATAATAAAAAAGAAAAGATAAAGAAAGAGAGTAGAAATTATAGACTGTAAAAGTAGAAAATGAGATGGATGCATGTAGACAAAATTAATTATCTAATAAATCATGAGCAAAAGTAACTATTCGTGGTGCTAATTATGCATAAAATGATTAGGTCCAAAACTTCTCATACTGTAGAATTTGGGATGCGTCGGTCGGCATAATGTTTTATAATTTTGAGTATATGAGCAGAAAGGGTATTTTTGATAGTGTCCAAAAGGTAAATCAAGGTTCACTAAAAACAAAAAAAATACATGAAACTTAGGATTTTTTGTTTAATTTGTTGAAGAAGATAATACTAGTATCTTCCAACATTTTTTTTTTGTTTTGGAAAACCTCTCTAACTTACCTATAAGTTTCATTTATAATAAAGGTATATACTATGTCAAGTTAAAAAGAAGATATGAAAATTGTTTAAAAAAAAGAAGATAGGAAATAGAAAAATCAACAAGTTTAATAAATAAAACTACAGAATTTTAGTCAATAAAGCTGATAATATATTAAAATTAAGAGAGCCAACGTGTGTTTACCAATTGGGGGACAGGGGGACTGTCAAAGTAGAAAGGTTGTCGTCACCAATGACGTCTCACAAGTTCGTCAGTGCTGGTCACTGACTTAGATTTTAATTGGACAGGAACGCATTTTCATGTATTCCTTCTATAAATAGCCAAACTTTCCCAATTCCTTAGATTTTGTTCGATAAATAATTTCTCAAATTCGAGGATATATCTTCATATCAAAGCAAATACTTTCAAGGTATCAGATTAAGTNGATAAATAATTTCTCAAATTCGAGGATATATCTTCATATCAAAGCAAATACTTTCAAGGTATCAGATTAAGTGTGCTGTAAAAAAAGAAAAACCAAACAAATTCGTTGGTTAAATAAATGATGAATGACTAACTTTAATTGGATTAAATCTTGTACAAGATTGGACTGCAATCACCAGTGACTTGCATTATTTTACATTATCATCATTAAGCATCTGAATTAAGTTTTCTTAGCATTCTTTTTTAATATAACGGCGAAAAGCGATATGTATCTTAAGGCACTCAACTCCGTTAAATATTTGAAAATCAGACGTGAAGATCTATCTAATCATATGTATGTCTTATTCTTAATATGAAGTTAAGATGTGGGTCAACTCTAATTGTGTGGTTTATTTACAGGATAAGGTCAATATTTTCAATTCATATGTTGAATACTTATATTTGGTTGATTTATTTGAATTTGTCATTGCTGACGGATTTAAGGTTTTTTTTTTTTTTTTTTTGAATTATACACAGTTTCCCCAAAGGCTTCCTATGCCCAAGAGACTAATCTGTATCGCCGGCGATGCCCAAATGTAAATTCCCCGGTGGCTGGGGCTCGAACTCGTGATGGCGGGCACCTCAGCCGAGGTTCCATTACCACCAGACCACGAGGCCCAGTTACGGATTTAAGGTTTAAACAAACAAATAAACAGTGAACTAGTGACGTGGATAGATGTTTGACAAACAAGTTTAAAAACTAAAGATTCTCAACTAATTGACTAACCTGGAGTTGGCCCAATGGTAAAAGAAATTAGTAGTCTTCTGTTTCTTGGGTTTGATCCGTGTTGGGGCTATTGCAAAAAAGTGTAAACACCCTTTTACTAGAGTATAGTATTGATGAGAAACATCTCACATCGGTAATATGATAAATAATCTACTACTATATAAAGGGTTAGGGCCAATCCACTAATTGCCAATTGGTTTTAAGTGGAAGCCCAAGAAACTTAACATGGTATCATACCAGGCCCAATATCCACACCTTTAATTCGGCCCGGACAGCGGCCCGATCAACCCATTAGCTGATGGCCCATAGAAGGCTCAGTTCTCTAAGATCGCTAGAAGATAAAGCATGATCTTGGAGGGGTATGATAGATTCTGCGAGATCAATGGTTAGACCCACCATTATCTCGAGGGAGGGTATTGGAGAGAAGATCCCACATCGGAAATATGTAAGGGACATGAATAATATATAAGAGACTTGGGAGACTCCACTAATTGCCAATTGGTTTTAAGTGGAAGCCCAAAAAACTTAACATATAGTAAGGATTTGGCCATTATGTCAGAAGTCTAATAGTTCAAATAGCCACTGCGGCGAAACTAATATTACATGTTGTGGTTTCCAACCTGGTAAATTAGAGGTTTAGTGTGAAACTCTCGACTAATTAACACACATGCATGAAATTGTGTTTCTAGGTTTATGTACTTACATAAACGAGTTTGGGCCTCCAAAACTAATTTACTTTTCTTATCGGCATTTGTAATTCTTAACACAAACGCTTCATTCTAGTAAGACCCGCCAACCAATATTCGAAACCGAGATATTCTAACCAAGCTAAACCTCCGGGCTAAGACACCGACATTCAACAACTTCAAACAGAGTAAATGAAAACCTAGGAAGGAGAACCAATAACTCTAAGAGAACCCGAGAGTCATCGCCAAACCATAGTGTACACGACAAAAAGCTTTCGTCAACATCATGCATGTTTATTATATCTTCATCAAATAATTTAACCAAGGTAAAATTCTTGAAGTCGCCATTTCCAAGTAGAATATTTAAAGGAAGTTTCTTGAAATCTCCATCTCCAAACATGAGATTTGGTATAGAATATGCAGACTAGACATCAAAGTCAGTCTCTTCTAGTATAAGGAAAGTGTAGATTTATCTGGTCCCAAGAACTTTCATAAGAACAGACACTAGTATTCATTGTATAAGCTCTACGATGGACGAAACATGAAACAGCTATCAACGAAGTAACCGTAAACCACAAGGACATGGTGATTCCAATATTTGAAGAAATCGACAGTCCTTTAATTGATCTCGATTGCTTCATCTTTCTGTATTGATTAAGTATTTTTGTTTTTGTTTGATGAATATGATTTTGGCAAATGTTTTGTATATATATATATATATATATATATGTTTGAAATAGTTTCGATTGAATACAGCTAAAAGAATTTATTATTGCCATGTTAATCATACTTAAAAAAGTTTTTTTTGGGCGGAACCTGATTGTGTTGTTCATTTAAATGAAAACGCAGAGTTTTGGCTCTTACAAGTATTATTTCTTTTTGTGGAAAAAACAAAAATCTATTTTGATATCTTATCCAAATTCAACCAATGACCATGCAGATATAAATTGCAATACATCCCACTCTATCTTCTATTAGTGTCTACCATTTTTTTTGTTACTCTGCTTTTACGCATTCTTGGATTAGCTATGTCACAGTCACTCTCTCCTCTCGTACCGGCTGCTCACGCCGGCAGCATCTCCTCTCCATCACCGCATTCACGGCCGCAAACTCCTCCCGTCATCCTCCCAGTTCCACAAATTAATCGCAGGTAATCCTTTATGTTTGTCTTTTATCTAATCATAATCCTTATGGAATATTTTACTTTTCTTTTTAATTGTACAATGTGAAATTGGTATAACAATCATGTATTAATAATTATCATATATCTATTCAGGGCAATTGTGGTGGGATTAGGCAGTGTGCTATGGAGTTGGAACGCTCTGAGCGTTAAGGAGGAGGCAATGGCAGCAGCAAGACGGCCACCTCCACCACCAGCCGTTGAGAAGAAGGATCCGAATGTGAGTGGAGTTCAGGCTAAGGTATTAGCTAGCAAGAAGCGAAAAGAGGCAATGAAGGCTTCCATGGCCAAACTTAGAGAGAGAGGCAAATCTGTTGTTGATGAAGAAAAACCTTCTCCATCTTCTCCTTCTGCTCCTGTTGTTGTTAAAGATGAGCCAACACCTCCTTCTTCTGCTGCTCCTGTTGTTGTTGAAGCTGAACCAACTCCTTCTTCTGCTTCTGATCAATAGTATCCAGGCAAAAAGGTCTAAACCTTTCTATTTATCTTCTCTACCAAATTTTATTCTTATCATGTTATAAATTCACACTACTTTACTTCAATTTATTATTTTGAGACTGAGGTATCAGATCCATCAGTAATTTATCACAGATATGATAAAATGAAATATATGTCAAAGAAAGTACATGATTCAACAACTTAATCGGATAGGTCTTGAAGACGTCATCCTTGTTGGAGACACCAACAAGTTTTGCCACACCCCAAATTGGTTTAAAGAAGTCTTTACAAATTTTATTGAATTTCTATGCTTTTCGCTATTCCAACTCCATCTTAAGCTGTTTAATAATTAACTTAAGAATAATGGAAATTTGTTTCCACTCTATCATGCAAAGTTATAAATTTTCTACACAATACAAATGACTAATATATCTGCATATGTGTAATGCAATCTATCCAAAGTACTCTTACATTATATCTAAACATGGAATCATATTGAATCTCCTAAAAATTGAACATTTTCATATTAAATAACTATTTACAAAATAATTATTACCAAACAATTTATACCTTCAAAATTTTAAAGATTTATTGAATCATTTTTATTGGTCATCAAATTTACAGATTTGAGGTTGTTTACCTATTCTTCAAATAATAATTTAAAATTGCAATCACATGATTTACAAACAAATAATGATATATACAAATAATAGAAAATATTAATATTTTATTTTAAATAAAGAATTGAAATTTTAATTAATGTTTAACATGATCGCTAAAATCTAAATAGAAACTTAAACTACGTTTAGATATAAAATAGAAATTAACGATATTCCTAACAAAATTTTCTATGATTTTTTTAAAAATTATTTCACTCTAGTTTATCCAAAAATATATGATATAATATAAACACCAATATAAACTCAATCTATTTTAAATTCTGAAGTTTGAGATATAAATTTTATAGAAAAATAAATCGCGCGTAGCGCGATAAAATCTCTAGTAGAAGCTAAAATAAGCTATCTAATACCAAACACAGTCATTTATGCCACATTACTGAGTGCTTCCAAAACACCATCCAGTCTTTGGGTCTTTTAATACATAAGGACTTCGAGTGCCTAATAACAACTCTCGTGGTGCAATGACAACCTCATTTCCATTTTACAACAATATTGGCAATGGTAATATGACTGTCCATGTGTTCAAGTTGAGAGATGATGAATAAATACCATATGTAATTTTTTGAAAGCCCTTTTTCCAATATCTTAAACGGACAGTAATGGTGAGCTGCCAGTTTTTTTTGGGGTATTCGAAAGAATTACATGTGTTTTGGAGCTAAATTCTCTGCATTCATTGCTTCTTGAGTGAAGCAAAAAGCATCTCCTCTCATGTAAATGATTTCAGAACTAGCAGAGACAAAACTGGCTACAACTAGTATGTCTACTAGTTGACAAAAGAACTATGATTTTAGAGATCGCAGCAGATAGGTGAGGCACGGTGAAAGATAAATACAGGTATATTCTATTGGTCAACATTTACCTGTAGACTGATTTATACCGATGAAAAGAAACTCCGAATATTTAATTATTCCCTCCATCTTATCATCTTCGTTGTGAGAAGAAGCGATCTTTCAAGCTCTTGATTTTTTTTTTTTTTAATTTCATCTGTTTATCATCAAACTCCTCCACCACATCCATACTCGGACTTTGAGTTCTCGCTTGGTAACCTCCAAAGTGCCTCGTAGAGGTTGAATCAAACGGCAATTGAAACTCCCATTGAGCATCCATTAACCAAGAACCAGTCTTGACTGGTAGGGAAACGAGTTCAACCAAATGAGCTAACCGAGGCACCACCAGAGCCGACAGGATGTTGTTGTAGAAACTCTTCTGTCGGGGAATCAAGAAAGTGCTTCTTATAACTTTGGCTTGGGTAGAATCATCAGTCAGACAATTGTTCTTGGACCTGTCCGGATCAAAGATTTCAACAAATGTTTGTTCAGCGAGTAAAGCTTCGGTTTCTTATATAGTATTCATAGACCAACTCGAATATTTGATATTACAAAATTGTAAAAAAACTCTACTTTTATATAAGAGAAAAAACAAGTACGCTATAGTGATAATCCTCCAACGATTTTTAATATGGATAAGGTTATATTGTACACTCAATGGCGGCATGTAACCATTTATTTTAGAAATTGGAGCCACATGTATGCAATCTTAAGAGAGTGCTAGCGAGGGAAACTCCAAATTATATATTCTGAATAAAAACTCACACATACACAAACGGGAAACATTTGCAAATCCTTACTACAAAGAGCAAGTGATATATTCTTGCAATGTTAAAGAAGTTGAATACAACTGGGAATATAGATCCCAATCAAAAGGGAAAATTGCAAAACTTGATCATCTTAAGATAGCAAGATAATATGTTTGAGACAAGCAATGACAAAGTTGGAAGAAACAATACTCCAGAGAGTTCATAAAGAGAGATCTTCAGAGAGAGAGGACTTGTCATGTAGATCATCGAAGTAAGGATGCTCCATAGCCTTCTTTGCTGAGATTCGTTTAACTGGCTCATACTCCAGCGTTTTCTGTTTAGGAAAAAAACACAGAAAAAAACGCAAATTAATTTCCAGTCTGTGTGATTCTCAACTAATCAAAGCAAAGGTCTAAAGAGTGTGTTGGGAACATTTAGAGACTAACTGATAAGAGATTAAGTCCAGAGGATGACGAAGAATAACAAAGAGAATTACCTGAAAATACTGAGGAGCTGTTGTAGCTCAGACTCTCCAGCAAAGATTGCTTGGTTGTTCGCTAGTTTCAGCATATCAACAGCGGTTGTGTATTTGATTGCTTCAAGAAGTACTTCAGGAGCTCTATACCATAGAGTTAGTATCTGTTGCAATGGAAGAAGAAAACAGTATTGAGTTGAACTCCAGAGAAACAAAGATATATAGGATGTACTATTATGATTCAGGACTCGACACTATGAATCTGAAATGTTTCTTTTTTTTGAGAAATGAATTTGAAGTGTTTCGTCAACGTAGAAGAACTATACCTCATGTCATGTGTATACTTTTTGAGCGTCATTTTCTGCCGGTCTATCAAGGGATAGTGAGGCTTAAGATCATTGGTTGGCAGCTCATATACAAAGCGACAAGTTGCGTTTTATCCTCAGATCATGTTACTTAAATAGTTTTTGTAAACTTAATTGCTTTGTAAATACCACAAGAAATTTTACTTGATCAGACTAAAACTGCGACCAGACGATAAATAAGTAGCAAAATATTATTCAAATACAAACGCATAAGTATACACAGAAAATATATTATTACGTCAAAGTCGAAGACACCAAAGCCGAAGATACCAAATAAAAAAAATAAAAAAAAAGACAAAACAACAGATAGTGGCTAAGTGCGGACTCTGCTAAGGCGATAGGCAAGGCGGCGCTCAAATACACTCATAGGAGCCACATAATGTTCAACTTTCCATAACTTACCCTTGACAGCCAAGCATCCTGTAAGATCATTGAAAACGCTTTTGATTATAGCTCTTTGTTCAACTGACTCATCAGAACCATCAACAGCCAATCCTTTAAAAGTTATATAGAGGACTGAACTTTTGGCCTTGAGCGGCGTCTCTTCGTCAGTTTCTATAGCCACTTTTACAAACTCCAAACGGGAGACATTCCCCTGCAAGAAAGGAAGGGAGATACTTCTGAAACAAATACATCATTATAGTGCAAAACATGAGAGAAAATAAAACAAGATTTACCTCTAAAGAGGTCCCATATTGAATACAAAGAAGAAGCTCGAGGTACAAACAAATCCAATGGTTGCTCAGTAACTCTGATTGATCCACCTACAAACACATATCTCACACTTGTTTTTAAAACAATCATAAGCAAAACAAAAGCTAATGAGAAACCACCACTATTACCATGTAAAACCGTTGGATATTAACATGTGAAGGCCAATCAGGCAATGCTCCACGCACTGAACTGTCTGTGAGAATTGGTGCCTGAACGGAGGTGTCGCCGCTAATCCGGGCAACAGAACAAACGACATTCAGACATGCATACTGCTGTTCATCAACACGAACCTGAAAAGTTTGCATCCAAGGGGGTGTAAATGCATCAACCGCGGCCAAAGTGATGAAGAAAGAAGAAGCACCAGAGCCCTTCTTGTTGAATTTGAACAAACTATGTAGCTCGAAGTTTGTACCCTGAGGAAAAAAATAACTGAATGCATGTTAGCTAGCACTTATCTCAAGAGATCGACTGAAATATAAAACTAGTTTTATACCTGAATCAAATTGTAACGATGAAGACCAAGTTTCCCGTAACACTTAACCTTCCAACCAAGGGGATAATTACGGGAGTTGAGACCTTCGCAATCAAAGGATATCATCTGCCCAGACATTACATTACCCATTGGTCCTACGATACCTTCAATGTCAAAACCCTAAGAAACAAGTAAAACATAAAGTAGTACGTAGATAAATATGAAAGGGTTTAAAAAGACATGAAAGGATTAGATTAGATTCAGTTCATGGGATAATGATATAACATAAATTGAACGA
Organism: Erucastrum elatum; assembly: GCA_900406325.1. NCBI lineage: Eukaryota > Viridiplantae > Streptophyta > Magnoliopsida > Brassicales > Brassicaceae > Erucastrum > Erucastrum elatum. The sequence goes on from OVBX01005891.1 coordinate 10,259, forward strand.
ACTAAATACCTCGGATTCATCCACACGACGCCAATACTCATTCAAAGCACGGTAATAGTCCTTTTTGTCGTCGACCCCAAAAGACGCCATTATCTTCTTCGTCAAATTCTAGATCGAGGGAACTGATCTAGGTTGCACGGGTACGCCAACCTGGTGACGTCTCGCGTACCGGTTTCGGCAGGGGGACGGGTACGGCTGGGAAACGTCCCCGATGAAGAGTTGTGTTGACTGAGTTTGTATGTAAACGTTACGGAACAGACGATGGCTTTGGAGCTGGTGAAACACGCACGGGTGCGGAAGTAAAAGGAGACAACGGAGTTGTTTGTATTCACGTGTTTTAGATGCTTGATGCTGAGGGAAGAGTTGTCATAGAGAAGAGGAACGTGAATTGTTGGATTGAAAGTCTTTAGTGGAAGACTAAAGGAAAGAGAAGGGTTTATAGGGTTTATGGGCTTTATGAGAAGTGAGGTCCAACGTCATTAGAAGACTTGACTTTGCCGGCCCAATGAAGAAAAAGGAAAGATGACTGGATAAATCAGTGCAGCAAGTGTGTCAAAAGATTTTCCTTAAAAATGAAGAGAAGATGTAGGTTCAAGTATTAGCTCAAAGGCATGAAGAGCAGAACTGATACATCGGTTTCAAGGATACAAGCATGTAGACGTTTGGAAAGCATCCACTGCGAGTTGTAAAGGTTGAGTTGCTGAAGCTGTAGGAGATTCCGTTTATGACAAAATCTAAGGATCAGATTGAATGAGTTGACAAGAAAACCTTCTATGATATGAGTGGTTAGCGTATTTACCAATCTGATGAGTAGTTACACGGACAAGAAACCGGCTGGAAGTGATGTTGGAAATCACAACAGAAGTCTGATTTTAAGAAAAGTGAGAAGTAGGTTTCAGATACTTTCATCGTACATGGAATATAATCATAAGAGAAGAGTAATGAAGTTCAGAGTTAACTCAACCATTTGCATTAGTCAATGTCATCCTGAGAGCAGTGAGACACGTGCACAAGACGAGAGGAGAGTTTCATTTATCATCTGAGTTGATGTGCAAGGATCTGAGTGTGGTCAACGTCTTTGATCAACGTTGATGATTGCTTTATGAAATAAAGCTGAATAGCAGAATGCCGTTCGTTGACCAGCAAGAAAGATGAAGCTTTATAATACTGATAGTCATCAATGAAGACCGTGAGCTCTTGCTTCTAGCGGAAAGACAGAATACCTCATAAATGTTCTACACCAAAACTTAGAGTATTTGGTTGACAAGTTGAAGCACTTGATGGAAGTAGTGGGATTCTCCGAAACAAGTATAACGAGGTTATATGGCAAGTCATCAGGCACAAACACTGCAGTTAAATGGCCAAGTAAGCTCCTTTCTTTGTTCTCATCTTCCCCTTCCCACATATTTTAACTGATTGAGATTTTTTCTTTGTAGAATCGAAACAGGAATCTTCTGCAGAAATCCATACAATGTAACGAGAACCTGCAACCGAAGCTCTTGTCCTCTCGCTAACAGTCGCTATGCCACCATGGTGAGAACACGGAGGTACTAGTCTGAAACTCAAAGTTCATATTTTTATGTTTTTGTCTTCCTCTGTTTTTGATTATTCTCTCTGTTTAGCAAAAAAAAAAAACAGGTGTTTTTAATTTGTATATGAAGACTATAGAGAGAGCCCATATACCTAAGAACAAGGTTGAGGCTCCGGATGAGGAAACTTGCTCTCAAAACAAGTTTGGTTTCTCTTTTCAGAAGTGGTTGTCTCTCTTTGTTGTTGCAGATTGCTAATTGTGCTTTTGATGGGTTTTGATTTGTGGATCACAGGGAGAAGATAATGACTACACCTAGGAGGGATACGAAAAGAGAGAATCAAGAAGAGAAGAGAAGGCTATCAAAGCAACGGTCTTGGATAAGGCCATTGAGACCGAGTTGCTGGAGCGATTGAAGAAAGGTATTTATGGTGATATATACAAGGGAAAATTGCCAAATAAGTACGAAAAAACATTGATGTTGTCCCTTAGGTATAAATCCAAATCTAAGTTGTCTCTATAGTATAATTTTTTTGGTAATCCCAAAACTAACCTTAAATTAGTTAAATTAAACACATTTTAATATTATATTTTTTTCTTAAGTTTATAATAAAATGAAAAAGAATTACTAGAAAGGAAATAAAAAACGAAAAAATTAAAAGAAAACGAGAAAAAGAGACCCCCCCCCCC
>OVBX01005892.1:0-13731 GCA_900406325.1 Erucastrum elatum
CCATTAGAGCAGAGGGAGTATCCATTTAATGCAGGGCGAGTCTGTGCTTGCTGAAGGATCGGAAGACCCAAAATCCTTGCGACATCTGCCTCGCCTAAGTGACATGTTCCTAAAGCCGCCAGTGTTTGCTGAGATTGCTCTGGAAGTGGAGGATCAACATCCATTGGGTCGTCCATCTCTGATCGCCTGAGAGAAAGAAAACAGGGTAAGCACACCAACGGACTCGTAGTCTTTCCCAGTTCTTTTTTAACAGCTATAAATAGAAAATTGCTACAGAAACAGAAATATGCATAAGCAAGAACACATTTGGTGTAAGCACAAGCTAAGGTAAAAAAAACACCAAGTCTGTAAATTAGTAACACACAGCTAATCAGTTTTAATCGAAGCTGAAACCCATTCCATATATAGAATCAGAAATCTGTTAAAAGAAACCCTAGAAACACACACAAGACAAGACATGAACAGATAGAGAGAATAACACCTAACAGTTGGAAACAAGACGAAGAAAGACTTAAACGGTGAATTAAGTAAAGGTTAAAGTAGCATGCATGAATCAAAAGAGAGACACGAAGAAAGCCAAGGAACACACAGACCCATTAAAATAAAACCTAAAAATTCGTGTGGACAGTTACCAGAACATACATAATCGAAGAGAGATACGTTGTCAGCAAAATCAAAGAGTGGAAGAAGATGAAGTAACATTGAACATCCACATCTCGACCAGAAATCAAAAGCGGGAACTCTTTGTAAAAATGTGTAAATAATAAATTTCGAAAAATGCCAACCTCAAATAAAATCAGTCACCAGTGTAGCTGAAGATAGGCGAAGAGATACCGAACCGTCTCTTTCTGTTCTTCAAAGTGTTGTTTTTTTTGTTTTGCTAGCTTCTCGCGGAGCAGTGCCCGAAATAACAAAAGTGGTTACAGTAAGAATTACACACCCACCGCTGTGAAGTAACCTTCCTTCTGTCTGACTAATGTTTCCTTAAAAATGTTGAGAATTAATAACTTTATCGAAGTTGTTGGTCCGCTAATTCCTTGCATTAAAGGTTTATTGTCTCGTTCCTATAAGTTCATCGAACTTGGTCCGCTGATGGAATACATGCATGTTACTAAAAGAAAACAAATGAAATAATGTTTTTTGACGATTTTTCCTTTTTAGTTTCTTTATTTTCCTGACTGGTTGGCATTTTACAAGAATCGAATTTGTTTGCTGAGGCTGAGTTGACTTCACGCATCAAAAGATATTGGTTCCCATTTCTTTCCACTGAATATATTATAAACATACGTTTCACGTGCATATAATTCCAAGGATGAGAGCAATTAATACCAGAGTCCCCACAATGACTTATTCAGCCGAAGATTCATGGCAAGTTCAGGGCTCAGAAGCAGTCCCCCTAATACAGCACCAGGGTAAATAGAAAGAAACAGCATACCAGAACGGTATTTATTTCATATGAAAATCTAAATGAGTAAAACTTTTTTTTACCAACATCTTTAGGAACAACATACTTTAGTAACGTGAATAACTCAATATTAGAACAAAACATACCACGTCAACATCTTTAGGAACAACATACTTTAATAATTAGATTATATTAAAATTATTATCATCAAATTTAATTAGAAACACATACTCAACGATGGAATTGGTCTTATCAAAATATGTTAATACTTAAAAAGACCCTCCATGTAACACCATATCGAGGTCGCGGCACAAAATGATTGACATATATAGCCAAATAAACAATTTTATTAAATTGATAATAGAACATATGAAACATTGGAAGAAATAAAACAATTTTTTAAAACATAAAATAAAATACAACTAATAAATAAATATAACATAATTATAATAAATTAAATACACAGAATTTCTAGACATTTTAAAAGGAAAACTAAAGTATATTATATATATATATATATTTTTAAGTGCATTAGAGGTTCTAGATTTACTTTTCAAAATATTTTCTTAGAGAAACAAAAGTGTGTTTGTAAGATTTCTTAATATATGTTTACCTGCTACCGGAAGTATTTTCGATTAAAAAAGAACGCTATCATATAGCATTATGCCAGTGTATATATATAAAGAGATAGGGGAATGAGAATCGTCGTAAACCTACCATCTCCATTCTCCACTTCCTTTCGAAACCTAAATCGAGCAGAGCAACATCGATCGATCATGTCTTCTCGTATAGATGTAAATAGCCAGGAGTTCGTCCTTGGGCAGAAGAATTACTGGGAACAAGTGATGGAATCAGGGGTAAAATCTCTATTCTTCTTCTTTTGACATTAGGACATGTATTATCAGTGAAGGGATAAAGTGCGCCTATAGATGTGTTGTGACATGGTTTTTCTGAATCGATATTTGTTGTGTTAGAAAGATATATATATATGTGTGTGCGTGTTTTTGTCGGATTTACAATTTGCGGCTGAGAGTTTGAATCTTTTGTTTTTAGGGTTTTGATGTCGAACATATCTCAGTACCGCAAGATACCTGCGGACTTATGCCTTATGATTGTGAAAATGAGAGGATTAGATATCCTAACCATGTGTTGGTCAATCTTTACGCTAGACTCGGTCTACATCGTTTCAACCTCTTTGAGGTAAACTGAAATAAAACATAGTCTCAGTTTATTTTAAATATTTTTGATCAATTTCTTTCTTTCTTGATTATGATTGATGCATTTTGTATGTCAGGGAACAAATTTAGAGTTCCACCACCTGAAGAAGTTCAACAGGACTATGAATTATATCTCCTCGTACCGCATCACTTTGGTCGCTTCTGATCCAGCCACCACTTCGCTCATAAACTTTCAGGTTGGAGTTTCTGAGCAAGCATATGGTCGTTTGAATTTGATGGTCTTTGTTGCTAGACCTCAAGCTGATAGGCCTCATGGCAATGAAGTTGTTAGGCCGCTTGGTAAAGAATTAAAAAAAAACTCTAAATTCCTTTTTTTAGTATAATTTATTAATAATGTCTTATATAAAATCTCACATGCTTATTATTTAATGTTGCAAAGGTGTCACCAATGATCCCTTCAAACCGGATGCATGTGATGATAATGGATTCCCTTTCTGGCCAACAGACTTTGATGATACAAAACGATTCCACCTGGTAAGATTATATCACACAATACCAGTTATTTACTGGTCTTCTGTCAGTCATTGACATGATTCATTGCTTTTGCAGCTGAATGGATCCGAGTTGCAAGGCAACGACTGGATTCGCCTATACTTGGAACTTGCTCTCTGTGCAAATTATAGGAACATTCCTGAAGTATGTTTCTTGTATTCTTCCCTATATATAGAGACCAACAACGAATGAATGTTAGCTAATGTTTTTTTTTTGAAGAGCCATGTATCCCAGCTACAGATTGTGAGAGTTGCTATGGAAACTTTTGAGGATGTGGATGTCATAAATGCCAATTTCTACATAACTTTTAAAGGCTTGCCAGTGGCTCGGGTTGGTGAGGATGGTGAGCATGTTGAGCGCAAAGTCATAATTAGAAGGTATGTGGATTTATCTACCGGATACTTCATTCTCAAGGGTGGGTTTGGGTTTTCGGTTGGAGAAGACACTAATGAGCGCCATATGACTCGCATCCGGACCCTTGAAGAAGCTTACGCGGCTTTCGACGCTGAACAGAGGCTGCGCCCGACCACTCGCCTATGTCCAACTATCCACATTTCTGATTATTGGAAAAATTTAGGGGCTCCATAGAATGGATAAGATAATAATAGACCTCGATAACAATAATAATTTAAACCCTTGTCGTATCTTGTTTATTTCAGCTGGGAGTGAGTTTGGAACTCCTCATGTCTTAATTTTCTCATTCTGTTTAGCAACTGCCATTGGCCAGACTGAAGTTTAGTTTCTGGAAAGGTGTGAATTGCCATGATCATATATTTTTTCTCCCTTCTCAGTTATGCCTACAATGGCTATCTCGAGTCTTTGACATTGGCCAAACCAAGCCCAACAACATTTCAATATAAGTGTTACGATTTTTCAAATCAAGCCTCAAAATTTCAGTAGCGCTATTGCCATGTAAAAATGCACGAGCCCAAAAGAAGATCAATAAGTAATAGCAGTTTAACACTAGCAACCACTTTTTGCAATTACGAGCATTAGCATTATAGGTAATGACACCAACAAGAGATGACGATTTGGCTGCTAAACTTGAAGCTCTACTAGCTCTATGTCCTGATCCAAAACGTGTGGAGGAAGCACCATTTAGGAAAATATCTCTTTCTGATCTCCACTTCCAATGTTTCCATTGCCAGTGCCTTGCATAGTCTCTCTTTACCAAACCAGTTTCTCGGGGAAAAATATCTGTTTCCTTGGCTGTTGATGGTGGGACTAGGCACTGCCACCAATTGTATACATCTCCCAATGCGTGTAGTCATTGTTTACTACATGAGAGAATCCATGCCTACACTTACAATAAAAAAAAGTTTCATCTCTCTAAAGATTGGGATGATGATACATTCAACGTATCGTAAAACAATGTGTCAAACTGAATACTAATTGTAAAGCATTTGTATAAGTAAATCGATAAATATAAAATACTGATACAAAAACATAAAATACTGATTCAAAGGAGTAGTATTAAATGTTCGATTCAAACATAAAATACTGATTCAAAGGGAGTAGTATTAGATGTTCGATTCCAATTAACAACGGATTATATCATGTGTGAGTGTTTTTATAACATCTCGTGTTTTCCTTTCTTCATTCAATAGCAATTAACTGGATAGTAATTAACAGATAAAGTCATCATGTTAATTATAGGTCGTAGATGGTCTTTGCCTTGTCCAGTGTCCACATGAAAATGTTATTTACTCAGTGCAAATTAGCTTCTCCACGTGGGCTTTAGAACATATACATCCACGACAAGGCGACTTTCATGCGAGTAAGAAACATAAATGCGACTAGAAGTGTCAAGTGTGTGATAAGCAAATGGGTAAACTGTGATGATGGGTCCTGCCTGTCTGACTGATACAACCGCCCACTTTTCCTTGCAACTTGGCTCCACACACCTACTTGGCTACTTCTCATTCTACCAACAAAAAAGTAGTAAACCATTATGCTCTTAGATCCGTCGCCGCCCATTTAGTTTTCTTACTTGATCGGCGTTATATATTTTTGGGCCTAGCTTTTCTCCTATATGTATTATATATTCCACATTCTAGAAGTAGAATATTTGTCAAGAACAATGGATTTGGTATAAAACCTTGTATATACCAAGGTCCAAGTGAGACAAAACCTTGTAAGTTTCCTACGTAGATATTCAATAAAAAAATGTTAGGTTGTATGAAACAAAATCTAACAATACCGTCAACAAAGAAAGAGAAGGTTAGTTAGCATGAGACGATCTTCCTCTGCCTCTCTTTTGTTTGTTGTTCATTTTAACTTTTGAACAGTTGGTGTGAGAGCGACTAGCTACCGTCTTCTCTTCTCTCAACATTTACATATATGTTCAACATTGTCTACACATGTATCTACCGCTTGTGACTCTTAATACATTGTTTTCGGTAACTCTCTCTCTCTCTCTCTCTCTCTCTCTCTTATGTTTTTACAAGTCTTGAATCATGCAATGAGAAGCTCCATGACTAAACTCTGTTCTGTTTGTATCGCAAGACTGATGCATGTCTACTGTTTTCCTCATCCTTAGAACAGGCTAGGCAGATTACCTCACTAGGACGTGTCAGGATGTCCACTGAATTCCCCGCTGCAATGTCCTTTGAACAGGCTATCAAAGGTTTTAGGCATTTAGGTGTCTATCCTCAGATAGAAAACTGGCGTGACCAACTAAGGCAATGGTGTTCCTTTGTTTTGCTCAAACCTCTGCTTAACAAGATTGAAACCAGTCATATTCAGGTTGGTTCTACACTAAGAGAGTTTTATTTTTTTTGTTTCCTTTTGTTCTATAACCTTTTTGTGAAAATTGTCATGTGTGCATAACAATTGACAGGTCATGCAAAAAACCTCGAACCTAGGTATTAACATCACAGTAAGTCCCGTCGGAGGTGTTCTGCCACCAAATGGAACTTTTACCACAATATTACCATTCGATCGAACACAAGGGTGGCAAACACACTACACTTTGGATGAACATGGTCTTCTCCAGGAATTTTGCAATTCGCTTAGACAAACTATTGTCGCTTCCGTGCGTACAGGTAGGTATACTTTGGGCTTAATGTGAGTTTTTCTTTATTATTTATTTGATAGAGCTTGTATAGATTCGAGAAACTGATGAATCATGTGGTTTCGTTATAATTTGTACAAGAGCCACGTGGACAGCAACAACATCAAACTGTACGCCAACAACGAACCGCACAGCAACAACAAGCTGTACACCAACAGCAAGCGGCACGCATATCACACATTCAGGAATGCGTTAATGCTATAAGTGAATATCTGAGGCTTCAAAGCTTGATGAAAGGAGAATGGGACAATAGTCTCCTTCCGTGCAGCAGCTTTCCGGTAGATTACACTGTGCAAAGAATCCGAGGTAGCAAAAAATATTCAAACCTTGTAAAAACATAATTACATTACAAATATCAGTTGACTCGTAGTAACTCTTGGCGTTTCTCAGAACTCGCGGAGGGAACTTGTGTGAAGGCCTATGAATACAATAGGAGGGAAGATACTAAGAACAAGAAGTGGAGCATGGAGCCTCCAACCGATTCACATCTGCTCCTGTACTTGTTTTGCGCCTTCCTCGAACACCCAAACTGGATGTTACATTTGGACCCCAGCTCTTGTTCAGGGATTCATGCGACGGAGAACCCTTTATATTTGGGGGTGCTGCCTCCAAAAGAGATATTCCCAGAGAAGTATATCGCAGTGGTATCAGGTGTACCTTCAACGCTTCATCCTGGTGCGTGTGTGCTTGCTGTAGACAAGCAAAGCCCCACGAGATTTGCCTTGTACTGGGATAAGAAGGTGCAGTTTACTCTTCAGGTAAAGGACTAATGCTTTAAAAGTATTTAAGTGCTTTCTTATAATATGCATGGGAGCAATTACATAGGGTATGTGGAAACGATTTGAAAAAAACAAATTGGTAAATGAAACAGGGAATAACAGCGGCATGGGACTCTATGCTGCTGATGTGTCACATAATCAAGGTGAGCTATGGAGGCGTTGTTCGTGGGGTGAATCTGGGTTCTTCCTCTCTTAACCTACTACAAGTTTTTGAAGATTTGATGATGTAAAACTCATTTGTCTGTATTTGTCAAGTGTGAGAACATGAACATCAATCTACTATGTGAAAAGCGTACACATTTGTCTCAGTTGAGACTTGAGAGATCAGTGAGAGAGCGTGAAAATGTTGTCTTTACCCGCTATTCTAACAATAAACTCTTATATTACAAATGGATGGAGAGATCAAGATATTGATCTTTACTGCCCTCACTAATCACCACGTTATAATTGTGATCCAAATTTTGAACAATGTTGTTGACCAATATGCTCTCTTTTGCCACATCTACTTCGCTTGGATTTAGCCAACGCAACATGAGTACCGTTGGATCTGAAGACTGCATGGTCAGGATGATGTGTAGCTTAAGATGGTGAAGTGGTGTGTGGAGATTGCTTAAGAAAATATGCTTGCTTGTGTACCAAGAAACTCAAGATTAGGTAAAGAAATAAATCTTTGCAAGACACACACACAGTTTTAGATTGGTATTCCTAGTATACTTTCTTACAGTAAATCTCACTGCATAAACATGTGTTGATAATAAATAAAACGTCGGGTTCTTTTACGAGCTAGACTCCGTGCCAATTAGAACTCTCAGACATTACTCATCGGGACGACAAGCAGCTTTGTCTTTGTTGTCAACTGCACATGTAACCCGAGGATGCGTTATCTCAATAAATGTATAAAGTCACTCAACAAGGAGAATCTTGTGATGGTTTTGTAAGCAGACATATGAGAACATGCTACTAAGGTAAAAACAAGAAGCTCCAAACTTCCTTTCAAACCCTTTTGTGGCAGAGATTTCTCTATGGACGATTGTTCTTGAGAATAAAGCAGAGAAGAAGCCAATCGTTGAATTTGTTGGTGATGATGTCATCCAAACTAAAACAGAGAGGGGGGCTATTTCGATGTCCGTAGGTATATACATTAGTTTTCCTTCTAGACTGAATCGGCGGCTCAAAGTTTACCTTGATATTATATTATTGATTGTACATGTACAATGGAAATGCAACAGCCAACAGGCGCTGGTATGTGAGCTGCAGCTGTTTTTGAGAGAGCTAATGATCGGTCATTAGAACAACATAACGAGATTGAATAAGCATAAGCAATGAAGCATTGTGTCTCGATAAGAAGCATGAAGCTTATTATGATTCATGAATATCAAAAACTAGATGGCCGTCTGCACATTTGTGCGAACTAATATATATCTAACTACTGTAATTTAAATTTTAACAATTTTTTTAAAATTTCAATATATTTATTTAATTAGTTTCAAATATTAAATTAATCAGAAGATATAATTTTTGTTATTACACATGTAAAACATATCATCGTCATAATAATTTAATAACTCTTTATTAATATTTTAAATTAACATTAAGAATAGATTTACAAAATAAACCATTATCAAATAAAATCAAACTCATCTTAATTACATTTATACGAATTTCCTCTTCATCTGAGTTTATAGTAGCACATATTAAAAAAATCAATAACAATTAAAAACATAACTTTATTTAAGCAAAACTGTATAAACTAAAATTAATTGATTATATATGTCTAGTAGAAGCTAGATATTTTTTAACTTTTAACGTCTAGAAACTTTATTTTTTTTCTCATCACCTTTTAATTCAAATTGCGAAAGCAATGTCTCATGCATAATATAGATTCAAAACATCAAACATTCATGATTTTGATGTGAAGAATCAGATTACCTAGCTATTTTTTGAATGGTAAGAAAATTTGGTGGCATAAAATGAAGTAAACTTTCTTTTCAAAATAAAAAATAAAAAATATTCAACGATTTAATATTTTTAAAGTAAAGGTCTTAACAATACCATAAAACTATTTATAAATTTGATAATACACTTTAATAATAATTATCTTTGAATATAATTAAATTATTTTTTAATTAATCACTAAACTATTTAAACATTAACAATTCAAAAAGTTATGTACTAAAATTAATGACTCAAGCTAAATAATGGAATATGACAAATAAAGTTTTAAAAATAGTAAAACATGACAAATAAGTAAAATATCATAAAATCATGGAAAATATGATAAGTAAACAAAACTAAAACTATCACATGAAATTATTCAAAAATACGGTAAATAAATAAAATCAATATTATTAAAACAGAAGTATCTTTTTTGAGGTACCTTTCTATTTCAACAGTATTTACAACTCTCTGCCACTGCATTAATTTTAATATATGCTATTATTTAATACTTTTATTTTCTTACTTAATTACTGTTTTTAATTTTTTATGGAAATCGTTGTTTTTATTTAACTGCATATACATTGAAATTACTTGATGGTGATTTCTTTGGGATATATGGATTTTGGTTTCAATCAGTGTTTTTAAAACCGGACCGGCTAGCGAAACGGAATATTTTTTTGGGTCATGGGTTATTGTGGTTCGACCGGGTTTGATCCGGTTCAAACCGGATTTGATTAGATTAAAATAAATTTAATAATATTTCAAATTTACATATTCTTATAAAAACAATCATATCAAATAAAATATTTCAATGACCATAATGGTTAGAATTTTTTTTTAAAGTAACAAACTAAGAAAATGTAATAAAAGTAATAAATCAACTTAATAGTTCAAATCCAAAATCAAAAGGAAAAAAAAAAGAACATTTAAACTTAATTTTCCATATATGTAATATTTTGTGAGTTGCTGTTTACAGACGTCAAAGTCTCAAGAAAAAAAAGGAGATGACTTTACATTATCATGTTATTAATCTGGAACTGTATTTTATTTTTTTCAAAGAAAATTTTAATTGTTTTATTAATAAAATTTAGGTTTATTTAAAAACTATGGTTTGATTAGTTCGTTGGATCACCGGTTCCCAGGTTTTTAACGGTTCAATATGAGTTTTTAACCGGTTTAATTTCAATTGGGTTTGTCACTAATCTAACCCGAATTTATTTTCGGTTCATGGTTGAACCTGGTCCGACCGCCGGTTCGGTCCGGATTTAAAAACACTGGTTTCAATTTATGGTGAATCTAATATGTGTTGGGTTTCATACGGTGGTTTCTGGCCAATTCTCGGAATCTTTGGGTCATGGTTTCGAAATATGATGAATCTCAATCTATACGGATTTGATGTCAATTCTTTCTGTAGACATCGATGAGGTTTTTATTTTGGGTGTATGGGTCTAATGGGCATTTATGACCAACCTTCTTCAGTTCACTAGTCTGGTTTAATTTATGACAAAACAGAGCTCCAAGGATCTGCTATCTGATTGCTTATTGAAGGGAGTTTGTTGGAACGAGATGCAATATGGTTTTGGATGGTTGAAATTTTCTGGGGATGACAGAAGAAAAAGGACAAACATATAGATCGTGCAATTGCTTCTGGGATCCAACGGTACACATCTTTGAGAAATTCTGGCTTGAAAGAGAGGATACATCAGGTACGAGTAATGGGCTTGGAGTTACAGCTGGTTACTGAAACTCATAGATGGGATTTTGGGTTTCTTGGTCATCTTTTTTGCCTTATAAGTTTGATAGCATTGGTTGTGACTTGTGAGAATGAAAAATAAATCACAGGTTTACGGTTTATATAATTTCAGGGTTCTGTTGGTTGGGCTTCTAAGATTTGGATATCTACTTTCTCCTTACCAGACATCACAAGTTTGAAAAGGTTTTGTCATGTTAGTAGATTAGTGCTGGTTTTAGGTTTAGATTAAATTTGTTTGAGCACAATATCTATATCTTATTCATTAACGGTTCTAATATGTTTGCATATGGCTTTCAGGGAATATGGATTTGAACTTCAAAGTGTTCTGAAGAATATAGGTGGTTGGGAGCTGCAGTTTGTTTCAGAGGCGTGAACAGAGTGTCCTTTATGATTGCTAGGAATGTTACGGTGGAACATAGAATGCAGTCGTACGTTTCTCAAGGTGGACCGGTTTGGCTAAGGAGAGCTGTAGCTGTGGATAGTAGCCTGATCTATGGATGGCACTGTTATTTTGGATGTGGAGTAAAGAGGTTAAAGATCCTACAGGCTGTTTTGAATATTGCGACATGATAGTAACATAGCTACTGAAAGTACGTTACGGAAACATTCAGAGTTCACTACTGGAACAAGAAAGCTAAACGTTTTAATTGCTAGAAGTCATAAAGGTTGGGTTTCTTTGACACAAAATCAGAACCATTAGCTTTAGCGTTTGGATCTGACTATTTTTGGGAAAGAATGATGTTGATGTTATCATGTATCAGGATTGTACTCTGGTTAAACACAAATGGTGTTTGATTTTTTTACACGAGTCTGGGTTCTCTAAAAGAATCATACAAGGTCGGTTATGGTTATGGGTTGTTGTTTTAGAATGGAACGCATATGTATTTTAGTTGCTCGGAAGAATATAGTTTTGGAGTGGTTTATGTATAGGGAATCTCAGTATGTCTTTTGTTGGAGTTGTCGCGTTAAGGTCTGCTCTAGATTATGGTCTTTTGGGCTTTATTCATCAAATTATGCTCTCGGTCTTTTTGAGTGCTCATATATGGTTCTGGATGGGTTTATAAAGCGTTCAGTTTCACTGGTTGCAGAGAGTACTATGATAGCTATCTGATGCTATGGCTCACTCCGATCTAATCTTATTTTTTTCATTGTAGTCAAAGTAGTTATTTTGTCATTAGAGTCAAGTTAGTTTTTTCAATCTATTCTATTAAAACACCAGTGTAACCGATTAATAAAAATATGATCCACAATTATTTCAATAATACATGTATTCATAATTTCCGAAAGTAACCACCACATGTATTAATTTTCTAAAGTAACCACCACTCCTTAATTGTTTGAGCATATCCTTTTTCCAAAGTAACAAAACTAAGATAACCACCACATCATAATCACAGCGAGTATGTAGCGAACCTCTATTTATATGTAATTTTTTTTTTTACAATTTGTTTCTTACGATCCACTGTTAATGCACTTCCTAAAATTTGAATTCACAAACTTAATCAAATTCAGAAAGTACTTTTAAGCTTGGAACTCACGACTTTGGATGAAATCAGAGGCGTGCTTATCTTGTAGTGAAAAAGGCATTTGCCTTAGGCCCCCTAGGCAAAGTATAGTCTCAGTTTAATTTTGACCTGGTTTAATACCCAATTTTGTTTGAAAGTTATTTTTATCGTAATCTGTTTTATAATGTTTTAATTTTAATCGTAGAGATTTTAATTTGTTTTATAAAGCTGTTAACCTTTTAAACATTCAAATTATGATAACTACTGAATAATTCATAAAAATGTTTTTTGTATATTTTTGTGCTGATTTTTAGGTTATTATTTTATTTTGTATTTTTTGTATCATTTGATCTAGATCATCGTAGTAAATTATGAAACAGATTATATGATAACTAAATTTTTATAGATTTTAATTATTTTAAACATTATCATTACAGCTCACAATTCAAACCTTTGTTTTTATATCACATATTTAATAATTATTTTCAAAATTTTAACATTCTTATTCATATAATATATTGTTAAGATTTCATAGAACCAAAAGAAATATATAATTTTAAAAATTTTAAAATACGTAATGATTTTTAGGCTTCCAATTATATATCTTGTATATCAAAATAATTTATTTTGTATCATTTTAATTTTAGTTATTGTGTTACAAAATATCCAGTAAGTTAAGTTTTTTCAACTCGCCTTGAGCTCCTATTGGTCTTAGCACGACACTGGATGAAATAATGTGTAATATTATGTGTAATAGTGATTTAATTATAATTATATACGAAAATAACTCCAAATTTTGTGAAAAAAACATTTTTTATTATTTAACCTATCTATTTAATTACTGTTTTATTACTAAACAAAATTATAACAAGGAGTTGTTATGTTTTTTTTTAAAAAAAATTACTGTTTGAAAATAAAGTACCATATTAATGTGTTAAAAAACTATGAAACAAATGTATAGTTTAATTAACAATATAATAAATTCAATACGATCATCAAAATATTTTACAAACCATTTTTCTAAAACCAAATTTGCAAATATAATCACAGATAACACAAATATGATTACAAAAAAAAAATATGCATGATACAAGGAAAGACACAAGTACATACTTATGAAACTGATTTATTTAATATATTTACAAAAATAATCTATTCCATTAAATTCATATCATATAAAATATGATTATAGAAACACACAAACATATAAGTTATATTGGGAAAAAAATTAAAAAAAATATACCCGCCCTCTCGAGGGCGGGTGAATATCTAGTTACCAATTAAAGTTATTAAGAACATGAAAAATAAATAAATAACCTAAATAATCGAGAATGTGACAAATAATCAAAACAAAAATTATTAAAACATAATAAATAAGTAAATTACCTAAAATTATGAAAAACGTGACAAATTAAAAAAATTATCTAAAATTATGGAGAGCATGACAACTAATTAAAATCACTTCATAAATAATAGTATAGATAAGAAAATGATTTTTAAGTATATGCGCATTGTTAATAAACATGATTTTATTAATATATATATATA
>OVBX01005893.1:0-12473 GCA_900406325.1 Erucastrum elatum
ATAGCAGTGAACGTGATATTAGTGTTATAGGATCTATTAATATATTAACACTCAAGGTCACTTTTAAGATTTTATTGTCACTCTAGATCAGTTACAACTACCAAGGTACTTTTCATGTGGTTAATTACACCAATAACCTTCCAATTGTAGTAAACTGAATTGACATTATTTTTCCATTTCCCCACTAGTTATGTTTATCTGATAATTTTGAAATATTTTAATTTTTAAAGTGGTAAATTGTGGATCTCTGTCTTTCTCTTACTTTGTGTTTCTTCTATTTCAATTTCTTAGATCTGTGTTAAGCTAAAAATCGAACATTTTCCGGCGAGAAGCTTGAAGCTTTAATAATTTATACAAAATGTTGCATCTGTATGAGGTCTAAGGTTTGATGTTTCCCAGATGAGTTGGAGTTTAAAGTACATGGAACCGATTGAAATAAGACAAGAAGAATAACAAGACGTTTTACATCCGTCTTGAATCTTCCAAGGTTTGATGTTTCCCAGATGAGCTGGAGTTTAAAGTACATGGAACCGATTGAAATAAGACAAGAAGAATAACAAGACGTTTTACATCCGTCTTGAATCTTCCAAGGTTCGTCATTTTCTCATAACCAAGCTTCTGGATTTTTCTTTTCTTGGCTGATTCATTAATTATGGAAGAGGTTTTTCTAAGAGATAAAAACTTAGATCCGTATATTCTCAGGGAACTACAAGAATTGGTGTTACCAAGAAAAAAAAACAATAAGTTTGGCTGGTGTTTTATCGTGCCAGATGAGGTTCTCATCTTTAAATTAATTCTACAGCTTTTTTTGTTGTTAATTTAAAAGGATTCCCATCAAATCCAGATTGAAAAATTAAACATGAGTTAATGATGACTCATATTTCACCTTTGTTGAAGTCTGATCATCGTCTTGTTATACATGGTAAATGTTGGATGTGAAGCTGATTCTGGAGATAGTGGAGGAGAAGAAGCTGAGTGGCAGATTAATCTGTTGCATTTTTGTGGTGAAGATTCATCTCAGAAACAGAGGAGATGATAGCTTTGATGGTTCAGCCGACTGTTAGTAGTTAAGAAGCCACTGAAATATAACTTGAACAATGAGATAGGTGTCTGCAGAAGAAAAGTTAACGCGATATTTGTCAGGCTATAGCAATATCATTGTAATGAGAAGACTTGATCATATCCTAATGAAATAAAGTTTGAAGACTTGATCAATACGTCTGGTTTCATCTTCTCTTTATTTTTGTTTTGTATATATATATAGAACATGAGNGCAACGCGATATTTGTCAGGCTATAGCAATATCATTGTAATGAGAAGACTTGATCATATCCTAATGAAATAAAGTTTGAAGACTTAATCAATACGTCTGGTTTCATCTTCTCTTTATTTTTGTTTTGTATATATATATAGAACATGAGGGCACAATGATGCCAAGCTGATACAAAACAAAACTACAAAAATATGTACAACCACATTTAAACACAAGTACATATGTACACTAAACAAATGTACATATGTTTCACAAACCCACCCACTAAACGTACATATGTTTCACAAACCTTTCCATTTTAAGTAGGATTAAAGAGCTAATTTTTCTCTTTCACTATTAGGATAGTGCAATCAGAGAAAAAACTTTTTATAGACAAATGCATTGATTGCATCATTTCAAAAGTTTGTTATTTCTACTATTTTTGCTATGACTATGTAAATGTGTTTAGGAATGTTTTCACAACATTTTATATCTTCTTCTTGTATTTTCATATTGCAACATACGTATAGCCAAAACTCATGTCCACGTGCACACATAGAATTGATTATCAACATATATGTATCTACATGTACACCGTTTTGTAATATCCACAGTTTTCGGTATCCACATGGACATCGGTGTCATGACTAAAATGATATCTTTGTACATGCACATATGTACATATCTCTGTACATGTGGAAGAAATGTAGATGATGTACACATTTAACAAGTGTTAAGCGAATATCATTTTGTAGTCGTGTACATCATCTTTTAAGAGTCTTTTATTTGTAAGAGCATGTGTTGGTGCTTGTTCTAAAGGAAGAGTTTTATGTCTATGTGTACATTGTTTTGCTGCTATCCCCTTGTACAATAAGCTAGAGATGTCCACATGTACGCCCATATATATTGTTCTAACAATGAAGATCATAACTGAATTACCTAATGACATGCACAAATCTCATTTAAAATTTTCAGTTGTACAACATTTTAGTGTTATCACACATATTTCCATGTGTCAATTTTTGTAAAGATTAAATAGCATTCATATGTACATGTACTTTCACTATCCACATGGATATCGATTAACAAAATCCACAAGTACATGTTGGGAAACTCAGTGTGAAGATGCTCCCAAGACATAAAAATCTCTCACTGTCTTCATCGTCTTCCTTATCTGCAAGTCTTCTTTTTCTGCAACAGCCTTTAGGAGTCCAGCGATAACACACAGAAATAAAGAATAAGATGTTTATCAAAAAAAAAAATAAGAACTTATACATACGGGAATAACAGAATCAGTAGTTATAGTCAAAAAGAAAACAAACAAATATATTGTGGAACATTGCCAATTATAAAACTTCCGTAGAACTAAAGAACTAACCCATCAATTTAAACTCAGATTAACCATTCAGAGAGAAAAAATAATCAATATAGATCATGTACCGTACCTGCAATTGAGCTTATGGCCTCCGAGTTATATAATTTTGATAGTGAATCAGCTTCGAACTCTGACACTTTCGATCTTCTCCAGTTGAATCAAAGTCAAACGAAGTGATCAACTGAAGCAGAAGTAAAAATTCAGCGAGAGAGCCATTCAGATCTAGTCACTTGGGAAGATGAAATCCAACGATTCATGTTGTGTGGAGGATTTGGAATACCCAAAGTCTGTAGCGGCAACTCTCCTCTTCGTTCCTTCAAAACTTCTACTTTTCTCTCTTCAATTATGTGAAAGAGCAAAATCTGGAAAGTGAAGGAAGAAGAGAAAAAGCATAGTTGGGTTACAATTACGATGAATAATAGAAGGAATGAATAATAGAAAGAGACAAGTGTAATATAGAAATTTAATATGTTGACAGCTGTGCATATGTGTGCAAAGAAAGATTTACATTCACAATCACTTTTTATAACTTATATTACACTATAGGACACTTTTCACTACTAAGACACTTATTTCTAGCTTAGTGGTTGAAACATAACTAAATTGTAACTAGTGGGTCCCCTCTCTTCTCTTTCCTTGTTTTACTATCTCTTCTCTTCCCTTATCTTCTTTCTCAAATTTCTTTCTTTTTTGTTTTCTTCACAGATCTTAAAAAATAATAGTTTGAGTTTTCGACAAGAATCGTGATAAATTTCTCCGGTGATTAAATTGATTTCCGATAAACAACAGTATGTGAAAACAGAACACAGAAAATTTCAAGACAAACTTGAATTTTTGGACTGGTGAAAAAGCTAATGATTTATTCTCCAACGGGATGTATAGTCGGAGAGCTCCAATTCGTCTTCCCTCTTCATTTCTTCAGCTCCTCCACTCCAAAGCGTCGTCGATGTGAGGTCTTGTTCACTAGTGGTAATCGCTATTCGTCTCGTCTTGTCAACATTTTTTCACGTCTGAAGTCCACAATCTCTCCATCAGGAAGAGGAAGTCATGAAAAAGACGAACAGAGGAAACTTAGTCGCAAAATTTAAAAGCATCAGAATTTAGAAACTCGTTTGGTTAATGATGTAAACATGATTTTATTGTATATTGTAAATCACTTAATATACGATGTAAACATGTACATACATAAGCTATGTTCACATATATCCATGGTACACATGTACACTTGTTTTTTAAAACTCACACTTGTACACATATACATACATGTATGACCAATCATAAATTTTAACTAGAATATATTACACTCTTGGTCACATTTTCACACTTTAATTGCAGTGTAGGTACATTTATGCTACTGAGGTAGTTTTGCACAGCTTTTGATAGCAAATGCTAAGTAGAATCTCTTTTCTATCCTTCATATGCCTTAACTGATTCAAAAATAAATAATAATATAACAAATCATATGATATGCGTATCATTATTCATTAAATCTTTACCCTACATAAAAAGTTATTGTTTATCTTAATGGCCCATATCACATTATCGAAACTTTCACAGATTGACTTCGTCTTCTCCCCATTTGAACAAATAAATTTCATCTCTCTTGAAACATGTCGATTTGAACAAATAAATTTCAGTTGTGGATTCAAAGATTGGTGGAAGAAGACGACTCTATGAGCAATGGCAGATAGATATTACACGCCACCGGATGTGTGATGACGAGAAAAGGATTCACCAATCTAGCGAAATTGGCATCAGAGAGCTCGATGAAAGTGATAGAGAATTTTTCATGATGTTTCCTTTCTCTTCCAGCTGGTTCGAGCTTAATCGAAAATTACTGTAACAGAGCGCTGCGGATAGAACGAGGCATGGCTTCTAGTTAAAACATTTCCGTCAAATATGAATCATGACCTTCACTTTTTCATATCCTCACTTTGATACAATCTCTGCCCACAAACTGAGCTTGAGAAGATGAAAGGACAAAAACATGGTTTTTGAAAGATTAGTTTTGTTTCTCTTGCGGAGGAGGTTGAGTATGCATTTTCATGGTTATTGCCTATATATGTACATTTAAGTGTTGTTTTCTTTGGTTTCTACCTTTTTTATATCGTTGTATCTCAAAGCAAAGAACACGGATATGTGTGAGAGGTGTACAAATATATATCGTATAGGAGGTGTACACATGAATTTATAATTTGGTGTATGTGTACATATACATGTGCACACATGTACAAGAAAATATGTGTACATGTGGATATCATTATCCATGACCATGTATATTTCAACGATGAGTATGTGTCCATCTTCTGTCCTTACGTTTTAATGTTAGCAAATGACTGAAGTGTTTGATGAAAATCATAACACATGTACATTTAGTTTTATGCAAGTAAATGTGTTTGTGAATTGTCTTAACAATGGCGTACATGTGCATTATATTTCAACAATGTACATGTGTACCGATCAATATGTGTACATTTGCAATAAGTAAATGGTTGCAACTCTGTGTGTAGCCCACCCATTCATCTCTCTCAAGTTCTTCTCCAATCATCTTTGGACATGTCTCCTGTAGTGGTTTCTTTATGCCTTTGCTGCATCTGTCTTAGATAGCTGACGCTTCATTTCTCCCAGTGCCTATTTGATTCATCACATATTACATCATTGTAGTATACGATCATTTTTAAGCATATTTATTCAGATACTAACAACCTTGGGGTGCTCAAATTCAAAGAAGATAACACAATTTTTGCTACTGATTTCCTGCTAGACAAAAGCATTTTTCTATCTAAAGAAACAACTTTTCTACTGTAAAAAAAAAGACAGTTTAGATTATAAAGACTATAACTTTTGATAAGTACAGACCTAAAAACGACCAAGGAGATCTTGAAATTGAAGAAGGCCAATGAGAATAAGCACAGATACAAATACAAAAAAGCTTAGATAAACCACAAAGAGATAGATAAAACACAAAAGAAAAAGAGTTTCACTGAAGGATCAAACTTCAATCGGTGTTTGTAAGTAGAAATTATACATCTTTTTTCACGGTTAGAAATATAAGATCTGAAACACAAAAGAATTGATTAATGGAGAGAAAAAATAATTTTATTGTTTGTTTAGAATAGAAGAATACAAGGAGAAGATGAGATCGGACACGAAAAAGATAACAAACTGATTTTAACTTCAGAAACACGTGCAATAGCAAGGGAAGACTTAAGTTGAGGACAATTTAGTCTTTGTGATACCAGAAACTACCTTAGTAGTCTAAAGTGTCTTAAGATGAAATAAAATGTTGAAAAGTGACCTAGAGTGTTAATCACTCTTTTAACTATACTTTCTATCTAATTATTTATATTTATTTCAACTTCAAATGATAAAATTTGGTTACTTTTTTCCGTCTCATTTTTTAAGAAAAAAATAGTGTACATATGAATTATTGTACATATGGATCATGTAATTGTATGTACAAACATATCATCATAAACATATTCACTCGACGTACACATGTACACCTCATATAGAGTACAATACCATGTAATATATCCTTCTTTATATGTATACAAAATAAAAAAAATATTGGTAAAAAATATCATAAAGTATTGTACATGTATATAACTTGGTACATCGGTAACTTGATATAAATATACATCTTTAGATATGGATAGTTTGATATGTTGTACATATGGATAGACATGCATTGTAGTACACATGTACACATATCTTTGTACGTTGGCGGTCGTTCAGGAGCAGTAGGTCACGGAGCCAATTGAGTCGGGCTGAATAGGAGACCCGCGGTGGTGACTTATTATTCGGTGTTGGTTTGCTTAGGAATGACCCGGTGAAGACGAAGGGTTTCAAACGCACGTGGAGGAAGGCACCACGGAGGTGAACAAGTCACCGACTTGAAAACGAGGAAGAATATGAAACGAGACGGCGAGGAAGTCCGACCCAGCACTGACGGGGACGACATCCAGAGTTTGTCTTCGACGAAATTTTTTCTCCAACAAAAGCTTGTCTCCGTTGGAAGCTTGTCTCCGACAAGACCTTGTCTCCGACGAGAGCTTGTCAAATTCCTCTACATGTGAATCACATGGAACAACTAGAACAAAGATCTAAGTCGGAGATTGAAGGAAATAACAATTAATCGGAGGTCAACGAGTGGGTTCTTGTGGAGGAGAAACTAGAAAAGAAAAAAATAAACAAACAAAAATTTTTATTCGACAAAGCTACAGAGATGAAGTGTCGTTTGTCCGTTGGAAAAGAAGAAGACTGTGGCGGAGGAGGGTTGTTTTGCTTGGTCGGAGAAAAGTAAAAAGTAAAGTACGAACTTTACAGAAAGAAAATGAATTAAAGTGGAGGAGAGAGTCAGATAAATATTAAAATAAAAAATATACAAAACTAAAAGGAATGAACTAAATTTAGTTATAGTTACGCTTAGTTTGAAAAAAGTACATCTGGAGCAATAAGTGCTCTGCCATGTAATAAAAAGTCATATAGTGACTTAGAGTGTAAATCACACAAGGTAGAAGGAAAGTGTGTTAGGAGCGGAATGTGACTCAGAGTGTTATTTAAGTTTGAAAAAGTGACTTAGAATGTAATACTTTCATATATACAATATATGTATAGTAGTAGTTGATAGGTTAAGTTATTTAAAGAAAGAATTACACCGTAGGACACTTTTCTCTTCTTTAGTTTCACTATAGGTCACTTTGTTATACAGACGCACTTTCTCCCTTAGCTCTGGTCGCTTCTTAACCACCTTGTTTCCCTTTTCGTTACATTTCAACTATTTAGCTTCTTCCCCTTTTATTTTTGGCGGTCAATTAACCCCAGCCCTCCATCTCACATTTTATTCAAAGGCCCAGATTGAACCCGCTTCTGATCTGTAATTGACACCTACACACCACTATTTGTTTCAACGTTCCAGATTAAATCTTAGAGATCTGGAAGTGACACCTATGACACATACATGTCTTTTATCCTAAGCCGTAAGATTATCTCCCTAGGTTCGACGGTTCAGATTTTATTCAGCTAACCACCACTATCCTTCACAGCCGGTGTAATCTCATTTCTTAGTTCATCATCAACTTTTAACCTCTCAAGATTAAACAAATTTAAGAGGACCAAACCTTGTTTAACTGGCCCTAAATCAATGGTATTTGCTCTAACCTCGTGCCACCCCCGTTGATTTCTTGATCAAATAAGTAATCCTCACTTCTCTCTCTTACAAGTTTTTTCTCAGACAGACCAATGCGAATGTATTTTAGCGGTGAAGATCGTGGTGGAATGATTTCCATGGGTTACAACTAGCCAGCTGTACATGTTTTTGATATATCTCTGTTATCTTTAGCTACCTAATCCTATGCCATAACTACTAAATGTCTCTGTTATACCAAGAAACTGATTTATATTTTAGTGATCAGTTGTTTTCTGATATTATCTTTAGATTGATATGATTGTTGTTACCGATGGAAGCCAGATTATGGGTCTTGGAGATATAGGGAATTGGGATCCATGGAATGGTGCTATAAACTAGTCATTAGTGTTGCGTGGTTGCAGATTTGGATTTGTTCGATGAGTATGCACAACATGAAGGCAGTAGACTGAGGAGCTGGTAGTGCAAAGATGTAGCTATCATGGATATCGTCTGAAAGTGTACATGTGGGGTAAATGTTGTACGTGTGGATATTGTGCGGAGGGGTACATGTGGATAGCAAAGTTAAGATGTACAGGTGAAGACTGGAATTTGTTTACATATAAATATTATTTTGATATATATGTTAAACAAATGCAAATGCGAGCAACAAAAATCATGTTTAAATATAAAATGTTCTCTTTCTCGCACTTCTTTTCCTATTACACATGCTTTTGTATCACCGTGACTGTGTTAGTACAAAGATTTTGCCGCATTCCACCTCTCATCATCACTTCTTGAAAGCATGACATGCTTCATTAATCTTTTCATATTGTTTACATGTACTGATGTACACATAGATAACTTATAAGATGGACACATTTTTTACTTGTCTTATTACACTGATTCATGGGAGCTATTTTGATTCTCTTGTAAATGGTTGATGTATTGGTCTTTTGTCTTTGTCTTAAAACATTCAAAACATTAATCTTACAACACCAAAAACAACAATATATACATGTCAAAAACACATCACATATTTACACACTTCAGTTTGTACATATATTTTCTTGTACACATGTACACACTCCATGTTCTAAACATGTATTCGCTTGTACACATGTACACCACGTATTTTGTACATAATTTCCAAAGCAAAATTTAACCTTTCAGTGTAACAATAACTCTCTCTCTTTCAGTGTGTCTAACCCTTCTTTTAACTCCTATGAATTGATGTTGTCCTTTCCTTTTAAATTTCACAGTCAAATTCTCCCAAGCCATCCTCCTTATCCTCCCTGCATTCCACCATTGACTGCATGCTTATCTGCAAAGTACACATAAGAAACATCAGAACTTTTTACACATTTAGCCACAGACATTTTTGTACACATGTACAAGCGTATATACTTGTACACATCTATAAGCGAGCATAGTTGTACACCTGTACAAGAGAGCATACTTGTACACCTACAACAAACCATAGTACAAACATACAATTACCTATTCGCAGCCACCAGTTCACATCTACATGACCTCGGGATCAACTCGTTATATTCACACAAACTGACCTCGGGATCAAACTCAGGATCTAGCACCGCAGACAAGGCCAATCCAGTGTGTTGTGGTAGCTTCTCCCCGACATAACTGAGAAATCATTCTGTCGCAAACAAACGCAGCGTAAGATGTTCTTCGTGACTCCCTCCTCTGTTTGCACCTTCTCTGTAACACACACACAGAAAAAAACTCAGCTTCTTCAAGTTCCAAAAAGAACCCACAACCCCAAATCAAAACCCTAATCAAAACCCCAAATCAAAACGGGAGTGCGGTGGTTCTAGACAGAACAACCCCAAATCCACCACCTTGGTTCTGCGGCCTCTGTAAGACAACAACAAACTTAGTAAACTCAAATCGAAACCCTAATCGGGACCCTAATCCACACAAAAAAATCAAACTTTAAGAATCTCCTAATCGGAACCCTAATCCACAAGATCAAAACCTGTTTAGAAGAAATCGACTACCCCCAACCCAAAATCGAAATCTTAGCCGCAAAAAAAATAAGCTGGAACCGTGGGAGATTGAATCGAAACCGGTTGAGACTGAATCGGAATCGAAACCATCTGAGATTGAATCAGAATCGAAACCCTAAACGCAAAAAACACATCTTCTCTTTCAAAATGTCGGGGGGAATGAAAATCTACCTTTGGATTTTCCCTTGCGCATCTGATTCTCTCTGCATGACATCGTCTTCACCGGCTGTTTTTGGATTTATCGTCGGAACCTTGTCTCATCTATCGCTCCGCCGTAATCGCTGTTTTCAGTGATAAAGAAGAAAAAAAATTTAACCCTAACCCGGAGTGAAAAACAGAAAGTAAATAAATAATTGGTTTGGTAAAGTAAGGTGTAGGGAGCCCAAATTTGAAATTCAAAATATGTAACCAGCCCAAATCATAATTATCTGAGAAATTACCCTAGAAACCCCACTTGGTTAGGATTCTTGAGGGTATGGTGGTACTTAACCAAGAAAAGTGTCTCAGTAGCTACAACTGCTCTACGGTGATATTAAAACAGATAAAGTGTCTAGAATGACATAAACTCTTATTTAAATTATTTGAGAATGTTATAACTTTAGTTGGACTGAAACAACTTTTTTTATAGTCCAAAAAGTAGTCGATAAAAATCGCTCCTGTTTTAATAGTATTGATGTATAATATATTTAGTTATGCTTGATATATATTTTATTGTTTATATAACTTATGTAATTATTTTATTATTACTATGTAATTATTTTATTTATTACTATGGTATTTATTTAATATATGTCAACCGTATATACATCCATACCATATGTACATCCAGATGGTATCTTTACTCTGTACACAAATAGTGGGCTTACCTGGAACATCATTGCAGAATGTAACACGTTTCTTTTTTGGTCTCGTGACATGTTGTAAGAGATTTGCTGCTACTTAAAGTCACTTTTAGAGGAAATTTTTGTAAACTTAAAAAGTGGTTTTCACCGAATTTTGCTAAAATCAATCCAATCAAGAAAAAAATAGGTATGCTAGTGTAGAGTTTTTTTTCCTTGAATAGATTCCATTGATTGCAACCAAGGTATTACACAGGGAACAACACAGAGCTAGCGAGTTATAGAACTCATAGACACATAAGTCTGCAGTAAACAAACCTTACTCCGGAAACTAAAGCCGACATAATTGAGAAAATTCTTTGGAAGCTAAAAACAACAGATTATGCACAAAGTTAAAAGTAAACCCGACCATAAAACTAGAACACAATATGCACAACGTGTCAGTGGTTAACTGGTACGTGCTCCCTCCTATTATCCGCAAAGTCGAGGGTTCAATACTACTTATTTGCAGATTTGTGGTGATTATTTTGAGTGATCTTAAGGTCCAGTTCGAAAAAAACCCAGATTTACTACACGTAGCCACTGGTGGCTTAACATAGGAGACATCTGGATACCAGAGTCATTAAAAAAAAACTAAAACACAATAATGAAACATCCAAGTAAAAAGAACGACTGAAATATGAAGGAAAATTACTTATATTATTTACACATGTTTATAATACATGCTTTCAGTTTTCTCCCATAATTTTGTTAATAAAGTTTATAAATTTTTTTAACATCTATTATATGAAAATAATGTAATTATAAAACTTGAATAAGGTAGAAGAGAAAAATACTAATTGGCATTAAAAATTTCAAAATATAAAAAATTTCAACAATGTTTTTGAAAATTTTGAACGATCTACAAGTAAGAGAAAAATGATTGAGTGTACTGATTTAGGCTATAATAGTGAGGATTGATCCTGGGAATCAAAGGAACAAAAAGAGGAAGATGAAAAATTAAAAGTAGATGAAGATGAATTATCTAGATGGAAGAAAATGCCAGTCTTTATCAAGCTACCATACTGGGAGGTAAGATGTTAATTTTGTGTGCTTAAATGGCTTACCATTTTGACTGTGTTTTGTTTAACTTTGATTTTATGTTTTGACTAGAAACTCCCGCAAAGGCACATGTTATATGTAATGAATGTGGAGAGAAATGTGGCTGCAAGTTTAGTTTCAACATTGTTGTACTATAGGAAATCAAATGATGGTCTGGCAGCTCATAAAGATCTGGAGGAGCTCGGTATTAAGAAAGATTTTCACCCTAAAATCTAAGGAAAACAAACATATCATTCTCCAGCATGGCCTTTTTCCAAGGCCGAGAAGAAGATCTTTTACAGACGACTATTTGACTTCAAAGGCAAGATGGATATTGTTCTAACATATCAAGAGGTGTTTCATTATATGACTGTACAATCACATCTCTGAAATCATATGACTATCATGTCTTAATGCAACAACTTCTTCTGATTGCACTTAAAGGGTTATTTCCAAAAGGACCTTGGCTAGCAATTTTGAGATTATGCGCATTCTACAACATGTTCTGTTAGAGAGTGATCAACAGAGATAACTATTGGTTATGGAAGACATTGTTGAGTCTATGTCCTTATTTGAAATTTGTTTTTCCTTCAAGTTTTTTTGATATCANTTTTTTCCTTCAAGTTTTTTTGATATCATGGTCCATTTGACTGTGTGTGTCTGGAAGGAAAGCCTGGCTTGGTGAATTAGTCCAATTTAGATGGATGTATTCATTTGAGAGGTACTATATATATATATATATATATATATTCTTTTGCTAATATATATACTC